>OU342738.1:0-100000 GCA_910589765.1 Avena atlantica
TCATAACTCTCAAACATGTAAATCGCCTTGGAATGCGAAAAATTTGCGCAATAGCTCATGAAAATGGCCTTAAACGTGAATACGACGAGTTTTTGGTCATATATCTCAAACATGTATCGGGTCTTACCCCCATATGAATCCCCCTGGAACGCCAAAACAATGGGCAATAGCTCATGAAAACGGCCACAAAACACAAAAACAACAAGTTTTGTGGACGCACTCTGGTTCTTAAGGTCATTTTAAATCGCCATGGAACCGCAAAATTATTTTCAGTAACTCATGAAAATGGACATAAAACGCAAAAAAACGACAAGTTTTCGCTCATAACTCTCAAACATGTAAATTGCCTTGGAACCCTAAAATTGTGGGCAATAGCTCATGAAAATGGCCATAAAACATGAAAATGAGGAGTTTTGGTTCATGCCCTCAAACATTTATCGGGTCTAACGGTCATTTTAAATCGCCCTGGAACCCCCAAACCAATGCGCAATAACTCATGATAAGGGCCAGAAAATGCAAAAAACGACAAGTTCTTGGTCACAACTCTCAAACATGTAAATCGCCTTAGAACCAGAAAAATGTTGGCAATAGCTCATGAAAACGGCCATAAACGATAAAACGATGAGGTTTTGGTCACTCGAACATGTATGGGGTCTTACGTGCATGATAATCGACCTGCAACGCCAAAACCGTGGGAAAGAGCTCATGAAAACAACCATAAAATGCAAAAACTACGAGTTTTTGGTCATAACTCTCAAACATGTAAATCACCTTGGAACCCGAAAAATGTGCACAATAGCTCATAAAAATGGCCTTAAACGTGAATACGACGAGTTTTTGGTCATAACTCTCAAACATGTATCGGGTCTTACGGCCATGCGAAAGCCCCTGGAACGCCAAAACTATGGGCAATAGCTCATGAAAATGACCATAAAACATGAAAACAAGGAGTTTTTGTTCACGCACTCAAACATGTATCGGGTCTTAAGGTCATTTTAAATTTCCCTCGAACCACAAAACTATTGTCAATAACTCATGAAAATGGACATAAAACGCAAAAGCGACAATTTTTTTCTCATAACTCTCAAACATGTAAATTTCCTTGGAACCCTAAAATTATCGGCATTAGCTCATGAAAACGGCCATAAAACACAAAAATGAGGAGTTTGGATTCATGCCCTCAAACATTTATCGGGTCTTACAGTCATTTTAAATCGCCCTGGAACCCCCAAACCAATGCAGAATAACTCAAGAAAATGACCATAAAACGTAAAAACGACAAGTTCGTAGTCACAACTCTCAAACATGTAAATCGCCTTGAAACCGTAAAAATATGGGCAATAGCTCATGAAAACGTCCATAAACGTGAAAACGATGAGTTTTTGGTCACTCGAACATGTATGGGGTCTTACGGCCATGCGAATCCCCTAGAGCCGCAAAACTATGGGCAATACCTCATGAAAATGGGCATAAAACACGAAAATAATGAGGTTTTGTTCACGCACTCAAACATGTATCGGGTCTTAAGGTCATTTTAAATCGCTCTAGAACCACAAAACTATTTTTAATAACTCATGAAAATGGACTTAAAACGCAAAAAACAAGAAGTTTTTGCTCCTAACTCTCAAACATGTAAATTGCCTTGGAACCCCAAAATTATGGGCAATAGCTCATGGATACGGCCATAAAACACGAAAATGACGAGTTTTTGGTCATGCCCTCAAACACGTATCAGGTCTTACGACCAATATAAATCGTTCTGGAACCCGAAAACTATGGGCAATAACTCATGAAAACGGCCATAAAATGCAAAAACAACGAGTTTTGGTCATAACTCTCAAACATGTAAATCGCCTTAGAACGCGAAAAATGTGCGCGATAGCTCATGAAAATAGCCTTAAACGTGAAAACGACGAGTTTTTGGGTCATATATCTCAAACATGTATCGGGTCTTACGGCCTTGCGAACCCCCTGGAACGACAAAACTGTGGGCAATAGATCATGAAAATGACCATAAAATGCAAAAACAACGAGTTTTTGGTCATAACTCTCAAACATGTAAATCGCCTTGGAACCTGAAAAATGTGTGCAATAGCTCATGAAAATGGCCTTAAACGAGAATACGACGAGTTTTTGGTCATATCTCTCAAACATGTACCGGATCTTACGATCATTATAAATCGTCATGGGACCGGAAAACTATGGGCAAGAACTCATGAAAACTGCCATAAAATGCAAAAACAAGGAGTTTTTGGTCATAACTCTCAAACATGTAAATCGCCTTGGAACGCGAAAAATTTGCGCAATAGCTCATGAAAATGGCCTTAAACGTGAAAACGACGAGTTTTTGGTCATATCTCTCAAACATGTATCGGGTCTTACCCCCATATGAATCCCCCTGGAATGCCAAAACAATGGGCAATAGCTCATGAAAACGGCCACAAAACACAAAAACAACAAGTTTTGTGGACGCACTCCTGTTCTTAAGGTCATTTTAAATCGCCATGGAACCGCAAAATTATTTTCAGTAACTCATGAAAATGGACATAAAACGCAAAAAAACGACAAGTTTTCGCTCATAACTCTCAAACATGTAAATTGCCTTGGAACCCTAAAATTGTGGGCAATAGCTCATGAAAACGGCCATAAAACACGAAAATGAGGAGTTTCGGTTCATGCCCTCAAACATTTATCGGGTCTAACGGTCATTTTAAATCGCCCTGGAACCCCTAAACCAATGCGCAATAACTCATGAAAAGGGCCATAAAATGCAAAAAATGACAAGTTCTTGGTCACAACTTTCAAACTTATAAATCGCCTTCGAACCAGAAAAATGTTGGCAATAGCTCATGAAAACGGCCATAAACGATAAAACGATGAGGTTTTGGTCACTTGAACATGTATGGGGTCTTACGTGCATCATAATCGACCTGCAACGCCAAAACCGTGGGAAACAGCTCATGAAAACAACCATAAAATGCAAAAACTACAAGTTTTGGTCTTAACTCTCGAACATGTAAATCACCTTGGAACCCGAAAAATGTGCACAATCGCACAAGAAATGGCCTTAAACGTGAATATGACAAGTTTTTGGTCATAACTCTCAAACATGTAAATCGCCCTGGAACGCAAAAATTTGCGCAATAGCTCATGAAAATGGCCTTAAACGTGTAAACGACGAGTTTTTGGTCATATCTCTCAAACATGTATCGGGTCTTACCCCCATATGAATCCCCCTGAAACGCCAAAACAATAGGCAATAGCTCATGAAAACGGCCACAAAACACAAAAACAACAAGTTTTATGGACGCACTCCGGTTCTTAAGGTCATTTTAAATCGCCATGGAACCGCAAAATTATTTTCAGTAACTCATGAAAATGGACATAAAACGCACAAAAACGACAAGTTTTCGCTCATAACTCTCAAACATGTAAATTGCCTTGGAACCCTAAAATTGTGGGCAATAGCTCATGAAAATGGCCATAAAACATGAAAATGAGGAGTTTTGGTTCATGCCCTCAAACATTTATCGGGTCTAACGGTCATTTTAAATCGCCCTGGAACCCCCCAAACCAATGCGCAATAACTCATGAAAAGGGCCATAAAATGCAAAAAACGACAAGTTCTTGGTCACAACTCTCAAACATGTAAATCGCCTTGGAACCAGAAAAATGTTGGCAATAGCTCATGAAAACAGCCATAAACAATAAAACGATGAGGTTTTGGTCACTCGAACATGTATGGGTCTTACGTGCATGATAATCGACCTGCAACGCCAAAACCGTGGGAAATAGCTCATGAAAACAACCATAAAATGCAAGAACTACGAGTTTTTGGTCATAACTCTCAAACATGTAAATCACCTTGGAACCCGAAAAATGTGCACAATAGCTCATAAAAAAGGCCTTAAACGTGAATACGACGAGTTTTTGGTCATAACTCTCAAACATGTATCAGGTCTTACGGCCATGCGAAACCCCCTGGAACGCCAAAACTGTGGGCAATAGCTCATGAAAATGACCATAAAACATGAAAACAACGAGTTTTTGTTCACGCACTCAAACATGTATCGGGTCTTAAGGTCATTTTAAATTTCCCTCGAACCACAAAACTATTGTCAATAACTCATGAAAATGGACATAAAACGCAAAAGCGACAATTTTTTTCTCATAACTCTCAAACATGTAAATTTCCTTGGAACCCTAAAATTATCGGCATTAGCTCATGAAAACGGCCATAAAACACGAAAATGAGGAGTTTGGATTCATGCCCTCAAACATTTATCGGGTCTTACAGTCATTTTAAATCGCCCTGGAACCCCCAAACCAATGCAGAATAACTCAAGAAAATGACCATAAAACGTAAAAACGACAAGTTCGTAGTCACAACTCTCAAACATGTAAATCGCCTTGAAACCGTAAAAATATGGGCAATAGCTCATGAAAACGTCCATAAACGTGAAAACGATGAGTTTTTGGTCACTCGAACATGTATGGGGTCTTACGGCCATGCGAATCCCCTAGAACCGCAAAACTATGGGCAATACCTCATGAAAATGGGCATAAAACACGAAAATAATGAGGTTTTGTTCACGCACTCAAACATGTATCGGGTCTTAAGGTCATTTTAAATCGCTCTAGAACCACAAAACTATTTTCAATAACTCATGAAAATGGACTTAAAACGCAAAAAACAATAAGTTTTTGCTCCTAACTCTCAAACATGTAAATTGCCTTGGAACCCCAAAATTATGGGCAATAGCTCATGGATACGACCATAAAACATGAAAATGACGAGTTTTTGGTCATGCCCTCAAACACGTATCAGGTCTTACGACCAATATAAATCGTTCTGGAACCTAAAAACTATGGGCAATAACTCATGAAAATGGCCATAAAATGCAAAAACAACGAGTTTTGGTCATAACTCTCAAACATGTAAATCGCCTTGGAACACGAAAAATGTGCGCGATAGCTCATGAAAATAGCCTTAAACGTGAAAACGACGAGTTTTTGGGTCATATATCTCAAACATGTATCGGGTCTTACGGCCTTGCGAACCCCCTGGAACAAACTGTGGGCAATAGATTATGAAAATGACCATAAAATGCAAAAACAACGAGTTTTTGGTCATAACTCTCAAACATGTAAATCGCCTTGGAACCTGAAAAATGTGTGCAATAGCTCATGAAAATGGCCTTAAACGTGAATACGACGAGTTTTTGGTCATATCTCTCAAACATGTATCGGGTCTTACGATCATTATAAATTGTCATGGAACCGGAAAACTGAAGGGAATCTGCCCGAGAGGCAATAATAAAGTGGTTATTATCGTATTCCTTGTTTATGATAAATGTTTATTTTGCATGCTATAATTGTATTAATACGGAAATGTTAATACATGTGTGTTTAATAAACAAACAGAAAGTTCCTAGTTATGCCTCTCTCATAAACTAGCTCGTTGATTAACAAGATGATCAAGGTTTCCTGATCATGGACATTGGATGTTGTTAATAACGGGATCACAACATTAGTGTAATGGTGTGATGAACATTCATCCGAGGTATAGCATTACGATCAAAGTCATTGAGTTTATATTGCTATAACAACTTACGAAGTGATCCTAATCCTTAGACCATGAGATCATGTCAATCACTAACACCGGAAGAGTTTCTTGATAACATCAAACGTCACACCGTAACAGGGTGATTATAAAGATGGATTCAGAACTAATAAAGTGTTATGTTGAGGCCCATGGATCGAGAGTGGAATTTGTTCATCCCGATGACGGATAGATATGCTCTGGGCCCTCTCGGTGATATCACATTGATTAGCTTGCAAGCAAGTGATTTGATCACTAGAATGTTATATCACGGGAACGAGAAAAGAGTGCATGTCAGTAACGAGATCAAACTAGGTATGGAGATACCGATGATAGAATCTCGGACATGTAATATATCGCGAAACAAAAGGATTAAGATACTAGCGTAAAAGGTTCCGACGATCACAAGAAAGTCATCGTTGAATGTGTGGGAGTCAGTATGGGTCTCCAGATCCCGCTTCTGATTATTGATCCGAGAGGGGTCTCGATCATGTCCGCATTATTCACGAACCGTAGGGTGACACACTTAAGAGACACCGACATCCAATTGGAGCAAAAGTTTCATGCCGAAAAGAAAAGGAAAGCGCAGGAATTTATTTCACTAGACACCGAAACTGTTTCGGTTGAAATTGCTGAAACTGGTTCTGCATGTGAAATGGAATACTAGAAAGGGGTTTTATGTGAATGTTTGTTAATTAAAGTAATTAACAAAATTCTGAATAAATAAATAAAAGAGTTTTATTTAAATGAGAGCTTGCATTAAATTTGGTGGAAATTTAATGCATGTGAGTGGATTTTTGAGTGGAGGCTTTTTAATGGGAGTGGAGGCTTTTCATTTTGAGTGGGAGATCCACCCACATGAATGTGGAAGAGGTGGGGGCAGCCCCATGGCTGGGCGCCATGCCCCTTGGGTGCCCCCCCTCTCCCCTATAAAAGGCCCCCCTCTCCTCTCTCTCACTCACACCTCCTCGTGAAGGATCTCTCTCCCCCTCTAGAATTTATCCCCCATGGTCTCGGACTAGCGAGATACATGTTCCCGGTGGCTATTCGGCAAGAAAGAGTTATGCTTCCGCTGCATCGCTGGAGCGAGGAGGCGGAGGTTGCTCGGTGCCTCGAACGTGTGTGCGAGCACGGATGCGCTGCTGATTTGCGGCGCTAGGACTTCCTCTCGATCTTGAGATCGGCAAGAGATCGTCTACATCAACCACGAGTTTGGACTCGTTAAGCTTTGTCGGTCTTCAAGGGTATGTTCTCTACGGATATACATCCGCCCGTTGTTTGTATCTAGTAGATAGATCTTGGTACATAGTTGTTCCCATCGTAGGAAATTTTTTGTTTTCTATGCTGCGAACCCTACAAAAACTATGGGCAAAAACTCATGAAAACTGCCATAAAATGCAAAAACAAGGAGTTTTTGGTCATAATTCTCAAACATGTAAATCGCCTTGGAACGCGAAAAATTTGCGCAATAGCTCATGAAAATGTCCTTAAACGTGAAAACGACGAGTTTTTGGTCATATCTCTCAAACATGTATCGGGTCTTACCCCCATATGAATCCCCCTGGAACGCCAAAACAATAGGCAATAGCTCATGAAAACGGCCACAAAACACAAAAACAACAAGTTTTGTGGACGCACTCCGGTTCTTAAGGTCATTTTAAATCGCCATGGAACCGCAAAATTATTTTCAGTAACTCATGAAAATGGACATAAAACGCACAAAAACGACAAGTTTTCGCTCATAACTCTCAAACATGTAAATTGCCTTGGAACCCTAAAATTGTGGGCAATAGCTCATGAAAATGGCCATAAAACATGAAAATGAGGAGTTTTGGTTCATGCCCTCAAACATTTATCGGGTCTAACGGTCATTTTAAATCGCCCTGGAACCCCCCAAACCAATGCGCAATAACTCATGAAAAGGGCCATAAAATGCAAAAAACGACAAGTTCTTGGTCACAACTCTCAAACATGTAAATCGCCTTGGAACCAGAAAAATGTTGGCAATAGCTCATGAAAACAGCCATAAACGATAAAACGATGAGGTTTTGGTCACTCGAACATGTATGGGGTCTTACGTGCATGATAATCGACCTGCAACGCCAAAACCGTGGGAAATAGCTCATGAAAACAACCATAAAATGCAAGAACTACGAGTTTTTGGTCATAACTCTCAAACATGTAAATCACCTTGGAACCCGAAAAATGTGCACAATAGCTCATAAAAAAAGGCCTTAAACGCGAATACGACGAGTTTTTGGTCATAACTCTCAAACATGTATCAGGTCTTACGGCCATGCGAAACCCCCTGGAACGCCAAAACTGTGGGCAATAGCTCATGAAAATGACCATAAAACATGAAAACAACGAGTTTTTGTTCACGCACTCAAACATGTATCGGGTCTTAAGGTCATTTTAAATTTCCCTCGAACCACAAAACTATTGTCAATAACTCATGAAAATGGACATAAAACGCAAAAGCGACAATTTTTTTCTCATAACTCTCAAACATGTAAATTTCCTTGGAACCCTAAAATTATCGGCATTAGCTCATGAAAACGGCCATAAAACACGAAAATGAGGAGTTTGGATTCATGCCCTCAAACATTTATCGGGTCTTACAGTCATTTTAAATCGCCCTGGAACCCCCAAACCAATGCAGAATAACTCAAGAAAATGACCATAAAACGTAAAAACGACAAGTTCGTAGTCACAACTCTCAAACATGTAAATCGCCTTGAAACCGTAAAAATATGGGCAATAGCTCATGAAAACGTCCATAAACGTGAAAACGATGAGTTTTTGGTCACTCGAACATGTATGGGGTCTTACGGCCATGCGAATCCCCTAGAACCGCAAAACTATGGGCAATACCTCATGAAAATGGGCATAAAACACGAAAATAATGAGGTTTTGTTCACGCACTCAAACATGTATCGGGTCTTAAGGTCATTTTAAATCGCTCTAGAACCACAAAACTATTTTCAATAACTCATGAAAATGGACTTAAAACGCAAAAAACAATAAGTTTTTGCTCCTAACTCTCAAACATGTAAATTGCCTTGGAACCCCAAAATTATGGGCAATAGCTCATGGATACGACCATAAAACATGAAAATGACGAGTTTTTGGTCATGCCCTCAAACACGTATCAGGTCTTACGACCAATATAAATCGTTCTGGAACCTAAAAACTATGGGCAATAACTCATGAAAATGGCCATAAAATGCAAAAACAACGAGTTTTGGTCATAACTCTCAAACATGTAAATCGCCTTGGAACACGAAAAATGTGCGCGATAGCTCATGAAAATAGCCTTAAACGTGAAAACGACGAGTTTTTGGGTCATATATCTCAAACATGTATCGGGTCTTACGGCCTTGCGAACCCCCTGGAACAAACTGTGGGCAATAGATTATGAAAATGACCATAAAATGCAAAAACAACGAGTTTTTGGTCATAACTCTCAAACATGTAAATCGCCTTGGAACCTGAAAAATGTGTGCAATAGCTCATGAAAATGGCCTTAAACGTGAATACGACGAGTTTTTGGTCATATCTCTCAAACATGTATCGGGTCTTACGATCATTATAAATTGTCATGGAACCGGAAAACTGAAGGGAATCTGCCCGAGAGGCAATAATAAAGTGGTTATTATCGTATTCCTTGTTTATGATAAATGTTTATTTTGCATGCTATAATTGTATTAATACGGAAACGTTAATACATGTGTGTTTAATAAACAAACAGAAAGTTCCTAGTTATGCCTCTCTCATAAACTAGCTCGTTGATTAACAAGATGATCAAGGTTTCCTGATCATGGACATTGGATGTTGTTAATAACGGGATCACAACATTAGTGTAATGGTGTGATGAACATTCATCCGAGGTATAGCATTACGATCAAAGTCATTGAGTTTATATTGCTATAACAACTTACGAAGTGATCCTAATCCTTAGACCATGAGATCATGTCAATCACTAACACCGGAAGAGTTTCTTGATAACATCAAACGTCACACCGTAACAGGGTGATTATAAAGATGGATTCAGAACTAATAAAGTGTTATGTTGAGGCCCATGGATCGAGAGTGGAATTTGTTCATCCCGATGACGGATAGATATGCTCTGGGCCCTCTCGGTGATATCACATTGATTAGCTTGCAAGCAAGTGATTTGATCACTAGAATGTTATATCACGGGAACGAGAAAAGAGTGCATGTCAGTAACGAGATCAAACTAGGTATGGAGATACCGATGATAGAATCTCGGACATGTAATATATCGCGAAACAAAAGGATTAAGATACTAGCGTAAAAGGTTCCGACGATCACAAGAAAGTCATCGTTGAATGTGTGGGAGTCAGTATGGGTCTCCAGATCCCGCTTCTGATTATTGATCCGAGAGGGGTCTCGATCATGTCCGCATTATTCACGAACCGTAGGGTGACACACTTAAGAGACACCGACATCCAATTGGAGCAAAAGTTTCATGCCGAAAAGAAAAGGAAAGCGCAGGAATTTATTTCACTAGACACCGAAACTGTTTCGGTTGAAATTGCTGAAACTGGTTCTGCATGTGAAATGGAATACTAGAAAGGGGTTTTATGTGAATGTTTGTTAATTAAAGTAATTAACAAAATTCTGAATAAATAAATAAAAGAGTTTTATTTAAATGAGAGCTTGCATTAAATTTGGTGGAAATTTAATGCATGTGAGTGGATTTTTGAGTGGAGGCTTTTTAATGGGAGTGGAGGCTTTTCATTTTGAGTGGGAGCTCCACCCACATGAATGTGGAAGAGGTGGGGGCAGCCCCATGGCTGGGCGCCATGCCCCTTGGGTGCCCCCCCTCTCCCCTATAAAAGGCCCCCCTCTCCTCTCTCTCACTCACACCTCCTCGTGAAGGATCTCTCTCCCCCTCTAGAATTTATCCCCCATGGTCTCGGACTAGCGAGATACATGTTCCCGGTGGCTATTCGGAAAGAAAGAGTTGTGCTTCCGCTGCATCGCTGGAGCGAGGAGGCGGAGGTTGCTCGGTGCCTCGAACGTGTGTGCGAGCACGGATGCGCTGCTGATTTGCGGCGCTAGGACTTCCTCTCGATCTTGAGATCGGCAAGAGATCGTCTACATCAACCACGAGTTTGGACTCGTTAAGCTTTGTCGGTCTTCAAGGGTATGTTCTCTATGGATATACATCCGCCCGTTGTTTGTATCTAGTAGATAGATCTTGGTACATAGTTGTTCCCATCGTAGGAAAAATTTTGTTTTCTATGCTGCGAACCCTACAGTGGTATCAGTGCCGGATCTATGCGTAGATACTTTGCACGGGTAGTACACATATGAGTATGTGGGCGATGATGATCATTTTATTGCTTCTTAGTTGTACTTTGGATATTGGTGGCATAGTGGGATGAAGCGGCCCGGACAAACTTTACATGTCCTCGCACATGAGACCTGTTCCACGCTTGACATGCAACTAGTTTTGCATAAGTGGCTAGCGGGTGTCTGTCTCTCCTACTATAGTCAATATCTAATTTGCAACGAGTTGTCAACAATTTGGTTATCCTCGTTGTGGTTCATGTTCGTAGGTAAGAACGGTTCTATCTTCGAAAGCCCTAAGCCACGTAAAATTTGCAATGGATAAATTAGAGGCGTCTAGTTTAGATTGTTGCTGGGCTAGTGTTATGATATGGTGATGTTGTAAGTAGAAGTATGAGATGATACTCTTACAACATACATAACGTGTAAACTCCATAGACCTCGGATTTACACATAAAGGTATGATAGTGATCATACCACGGTGCACATGATAGAGATCATATGCGAGAACCATATCATTCCACTAATAAACATGTGATGTTTGATAGCATCTTATATTGCTTGTTTGGCGTTTTATTAGCATAATAAGATGATCCCTCATTTAGATATCAAGATAAAAATGTGTTCTTCCTTAAGTATGCACCGACAATGTTTCGTCGCTTCAAGACATCACGTGATGATCGGGTGTACTTGAATCCACGAGCATATCTCGGGTGTAAGACAGTTACACAAGCGAATACTAAGGTTCTTACTTGGCGAGCCTAGCATGTACAGACATGGCCTCGGAACACGGACCGAAAGGTTAAGCATGAGTCATATGTTTTGATATGATGACCATATGGATGCTCGCCTTTGAAGCTACGCCGACTCACGTGATGATCGGACTTGGTGTAGTGGATTTGGTTCATGTAATCACCAAAAAGACACGAGGGATGTCGTTTTTGAGTGGGAGTTCATTTCTAATTTGGATTAGTAGAACTCAATTTATCATAAATTAAATCAAAGTGAATTTGCATAATTTGTTGTAGTCATTGGCATTCGTTCACCACCTTATGCATAGTTGTAATTGAGATAATAGAACTATAGAATTCTGGATATTTACTTTACGAACTGGTATCGTATTGTGTTGAGTGTCAATCTAAAGTTTAAAGTCCTATTGCAAACTTTCAGCAAACTCTATTTACTCCGTGAAATTTAATAGTTGGTATTAAATCGAGAGTAACAATTCCAGTGTTAGTATCTTAAGTATCATATTTGCCTCCATGATTCTTGATTTAAATATCAAGATTATCTAGGAGCTGAAAGAATTGTTTCAGAAACCATCATGTGTGGTAGATATAACGATATCTGAAACAATGTTTTGGTTGCAATATGATAGAGTATAATATATGTTCTCATATTGGATGAGAATTTACGAAGGTTGGAGATGCTAGACATCCTAATCATCCAAAAGGGTTTTGGAAAGTAATGTTATACTCACGATTCGCCTTTATAAGCTAAAGTAGCTTGATCATGAAAGTCGTCATGATAAGGGTGAATAGAATATGTATGTAAAATGTTTACTACACTAAAAGATTACTAAAGAATGGATTTTGAAAGAATACCGATCATTTTGATGATGGTGATCTACTTCAAAGTGCAAGTCCAAAGGTATTATTATTTGAATATACACGCTTTGGACTATGTGTCATGTATATGGCGCCACTTTTGATGTTGATAGATTCTTTTAAAAGGAAAAGGAAATGCTGAAAGAGAATCTATAAAATATATTTGGCAGAAAAGAAAAGATTGGAAATATCCAATTTAGGTATATATATGATATACATGTTATGGTTGTATTCTTTGCTTGTTAAACAATGTGGTTCTTGGGTATTGGATACCGAATTGGTTGGTATGAAATTTCATACGAAACGACGCAATTCATGAACCACAATGGCCTAAGTAACTAGCAAGAGAATATGTGATGATGTTCATCGAAAACAAACAAACCGTTGTTTGTATTTCTCGTTGACATCAAAGCTTGACTTCAAGATTTGTTTTAATAATTGTTATTTGAATCAGGTATTATAAGAACAAAGGTTGTTCAAATAATCACCGTATTCCATATAAGATGGACGATTTACAAATCTAGTTGAAGAAATCACATCCATAAAACCTAATGCTAAAATGTCGCAAGACAAATGACTGAAAGATCACTTATGAAGTGACATCGCTGTTTAAATTATATTGGAAAGAAAACATGAAGAATCTCCATATTCATGGATTTTTGGAGTCTTTGATTTTATCAAGTGACACTTGTGAGACTTTCCACGTGATAATTAAAACTTCGTTCAAAGGCCAAAGAAGAACGAACGACTAAATTATTGGAATTTATACATATCGATGTATGTAGTCCATTATGTGTAGTCGTAAGCGATGGGTTTCAACTTCATATGCTTTCTACGGAATTTTGAGTGAATGTTCACTTAATGAGAAAGAAGTATGAAATATTTGAAAATGTTTCAAAGACTTTCAAGATGAAGTGGAAAATCATTGTAACAAGAAAAATAAATAAATTATGATTTGATCATAAAGGGATTTATTTGAGTTACAAGTGTAACAAGAAAATAAATGAATTATGATTTTATCATAAAGGGATTTATTTGAGTTGCAAGTTTAGCAAAACACCTAGATTTACATCTCTCGAAACACCATAGGAGTATGGAGTGTTTGAGATTTGTAATGAAACCTTGTGAGACATGGTTGGATCAAAGGTGTTATTTATAAAACTGCCATTATGTTTTAAAAGATTAAAGCTTTAGAAACTACCGCTTTTACACTGAAAAGAGCTCCGTCTAGATCCGTTGAAATGACACCATGGAAGTTATGGTTTGGGGTAAAACCCAAGTTGTCATTTCTTAAATTTTGGTATGCTAAACATAAGTAAGATGTTTACAACCAAAGTCGGATGAGCATGTCTTTGTAGGTTATTTCGAATAACAATTGGTTATTCCTCCATAACACCGAGGACAAAAGGGTTTGTCGCTTGAAATGTGAAGTTTCTTGAAAAAGGAATTTTTCGCAAAAGTTAAGTGGGAGGACAATAGAACTTTGATAAGGTTAACGAACCTTAGCTAAATGTGCTGAGTTGCGCAGCGCCGGAAATCGTTCTGGAGGCTGCCATAATGCTTATAGCTTATGTGCCTCAAAGGTTGTGGTCACGGAGATCTAAGTTCTTATTGAACCAAGTCGGTCGAATAAACAATCAAATACTAAGATTTGAGAGTAAATCATTATTGTTTGACAATGATGAACCGACTATATGCAAAGAAGCGATGATGGGCCCTGACTCCGTCAAATGGCTTGAAGCCATAAAATCCGTGATAGTTCCATACACGAGAAATCAAGTTTTGAACTTGGAAGACCCTCCGGATAGGTGTAAAAACCTATCGGTCGTATTTGGATCTATAAAGAAACAGACATGGATGTTTCACATCTATGAAATAGTCGACATGTCGTAAAGTATTTTATGACAATGTTCAAAGAGTTGACTATGACAAGATTTGATCTTTCATAGCGATATTTAGTCTGAACGGATTAAAATAGCAACCACTACATATAATTTGGTATATGGTAGATGAATAAACAAAACAAAGTTCTTCTAATAGAATGGTTACCTAGGACGTGTACATGACACGGTCCAAAGGGTTTTGTTAAATTCAAAGGATGCTAAAAGGGCATGCAAACTTCAATGGTTGAAGTAAGCATCGCGGAGTTGGAATCTTCACCATGATGAAAAATGAGTTTTTCATCTGGAGACGATGAAGATGCTTGCATTTGCAAGAAATTAAGTGGGAGCGCTGAGACATATTTCTAATACATTATGTGAAGGACATCTTGTTGATTAGAAATGATGTATCTTTTATTGACAAAGGTTAAGAATTTCATTTCGATGAAAGACTTAGGCAAAACCCGAATATTTAGCATGAATGTCTATAGTGGATAGACTGTAACGCTAATATGTTTATGCCAAACGTACATGTATGAGATATTGAAGGAGTTCAATATAGAAACGACAAGAAACAGTTCTTGTCGCCTGGAAAGGAATTGAATCAAGATTCAAGTGTATCGACACTTGATAAGTGAAACAAGATTCAAGTGTTTTGACACTTGATGAGTAAAATCACAAGAATGTTTTGATCCATCATACCATGATATGTACACATCCAGATATGTCCTATGCTCTAAGTGTTATGAGCATATACCAGAATGAATCATAAAATGATCATTGGACTATAGTAAGGATATTCTTATGATCTTTTGGAAGAACTAAGAATATATTTGTGTAGAGGTGACAAACAATTACAAATAGTTCATTGTAAAGCGTTACATTGATACTAGTTTTGTCACAAGATACAAATTAAGTTTATCTCAATTTAAACTATGAGTGGCACAATGTAATGGAAAGGAGATTCCATGATGGATTTGGAAGAGTTCCATAGTTAAGACATTGTGACGAATACTACAACAAAAAGGCTAAGTATATGACTGCTATAGTAGCAGCAAAGGAGGGAATTTGTGTCAAGAAGTTTGTTATCAAACTAAGGTGTGGTTCGCAACGGGCTAACACTAAAGATATATTGTATGACAATAGTATCGACATGATTTAACCCCAAGGAACTAAAGGTCTCACCGAAAGACCAAATTTATACAATGCCATCTCATTGGAGAATGAGTGATGCGTGGAGACGCAAAGACATGCAAATACACACGGACCTGAAGCGTCAGATCCGTAGATTATGTTAACCACTTGCAATTGCGTATATGGAACACCAGAAAGCCATAGGTGTTCAATACGCAGAGTTTTCAAACTAGATTATTGTCTCTAGTGCAAGTGGGAGACTGAAGGGAATATGCCCGAGAGGCAATAATAAAGTGGTTATTATCGTATTCCTTGTTTATGATAAATGTTTATTTTGCATGCTATAATTGTATTAATACGGAAACGTTAATACATGTGTGTTTAATAAACAAACAGAAAGTTCCTAGTTATGCCTCTCTCATAAACTAGCTCGTTGATTAACAAGATGATCAAGGTTTCCTGATCATGGACATTGGATGTTGTTAATAACGGGATCACAACATTAGTGTAATGGTGTGATGAACATTCATCCGAGGTATAGCATTACGATCAAAGTCATTGAGTTTATATTGCTATAACAACTTACGAAGTGATCCTAATCCTTAGACCATGAGATCATGTCAATCACTAACACCGGAAGAGTTTCTTGATAACATCAAACGTCACACCGTAACAGGGTGATTATAAAGATGGATTCAGAACTAATAAAGTGTTATGTTGAGGCCCATGGATCGAGAGTGGAATTTGTTCATCCCGATGACGGATAGATATGCTCTGGGCCCTCTCGGTGATATCACATTGATTAGCTTGCAAGCAAGTGATTTGATCACTAGAATGTTATATCACGGGAACGAGAAAAGAGTGCATGTCAGTAACGAGATCAAACTAGGTATGGAGATACCGATGATAGAATCTCGGACATGTAATATATCGCGAAACAAAAGGATTAAGATACTAGCGTAAAAGGTTCCGACGATCACAAGAAAGTCATCGTTGAATGTGTGGGAGTCAGTATGGGTCTCCAGATCCCGCTTCTGATTATTGATCCGAGAGGGGTCTCGATCATGTCCGCATTATTCACGAACCGTAGGGTGACACACTTAAGAGACACCGACATCCAATTGGAGCAAAAGTTTCATGCCGAAAAGAAAAGGAAAGCGCAGGAATTTATTTCACTAGACACCGAAACTGTTTCGGTTGAAATTGCTGAAACTGGTTCTGCATGTGAAATGGAATACTAGAAAGGGGTTTTATGTGAATGTTTGTTAATTAAAGTAATTAACAAAATTCTGAATAAATAAATAAAAGAGTTTTATTTAAATGAGAGCTTGCATTAAATTTGGTGGAAATTTAATGCATGTGAGTGGATTTTTGAGTGGAGGCTTTTTAATGGGAGTGGAGGCTTTTCATTTTGAGTGGGAGATCCACCCACATGAATGTGGAAGAGGTGGGGGCAGCCCCATGGCTGGGCGCCATGCCCCTTGGGTGCCCCCCTCTCCCCTATAAAAGGCCCCCCTCTCCTCTCTCTCACTCACACCTCCTCGTGAAGGATCTCTCTCCCCCTCTAGAATTTATCCCCCATGGTCTCGGACTAGCGAGATACATGTTCCCGGTGGCTATTCGGCAAGAAAGAGTTATGCTTCCGCTGCATCGCTGGAGCGAGGAGGCGGAGGTTGCTCGGTGCCTCGAACGTGTGTGCGAGCACGGATGCGCTGCTGATTTGCGGCGCTAGGACTTCCTCTCGATCTTGAGATCGGCAAGAGATCGTCTACATCAACCACGAGAGCTTTGTCGGTCTTCAAGGGTATGTTCTCTACGGATATACATCCGCCCGTTGTTTGTATCTAGTAGATAGATCTTGGTACATAGTTGTTCCCATCGTAGGAAATTTTTTGTTTTCTATGCTGCGAACCCTACAAAAACTATGGGCAAAAACTCATGAAAACTGCCATAAAATGCAAAAACAAGGAGTTTTTGGTCATAATTCTCAAACATGTAAATCGCCTTGGAACGCGAAAAATTTGCGCAATAGCTCATGAAAATGTCCTTAAACGTGAAAACGACGAGTTTTTGGTCATATCTCTCAAACATGTATCGGGTCTTACCCCCATATGAATCCCCCTGGAACGCCAAAACAATAGGCAATAGCTCATGAAAACGGCCACAAAACACAAAAACAACAAGTTTTGTGGACGCACTCCGGTTCTTAAGGTCATTTTAAATCGCCATGGAACCGCAAAATTATTTTCAGTAACTCATGAAAATGGACATAAAACGCACAAAAACGACAAGTTTTCGCTCATAACTCTCAAACATGTAAATTGCCTTGGAACCCTAAAATTGTGGGCAATAGCTCATGAAAATGGCCATAAAACATGAAAATGAGGAGTTTTGGTTCATGCCCTCAAACATTTATCGGGTCTAACGGTCATTTTAAATCGCCCTGGAACCCCCAAACCAATGCGCAATAACTCATGAAAAGGGCCATAAAATGCAGAAAACGACAAGTTCTTGGTCACAACTCTCAAACATGTAAATCGCCTTAGAACCAGAAAAATGTTGGCAATAGCTCATGAAAACAGCCATAAACGATAAAACGATGAGGTTTTGGTCACTCGAACATGTATGGGGTCTTACGTGCATGCTAATCGACCTGCAACGCCAAAACCGTGGGAAATAGCTCATGGAAACAACCATAAAATGCAAAAACTACGAGTTTTTGGTCATAACTCTCAAACATGTAAATCACCTTGGAACCCGAAAAATGTGCACAATAGCTCATAAAAATGGCCTTAAACGTGAATACGACGAGTTTTTGGTCATAACTCTCAAACATGTATCGGGTCTTACGGCCATGCGAAACCCCCTGGAACGCCAAAACTGTGGGCAATAGCTCATGAAAATGACCATAAAACATGAAAACAACGAGTTTTTGTTCACGCACTCAAACATGTATCGGGTCTTAAGGTCATTTTAAATTTCCCTCGAACCACAAAACTATTGTCAATAACTCATGAAAATGGACATAAAACGCAAAAGCGACAATTTTTTTCTCATAACTCTCAAACATGTAAATTTCCTTGGAACCCTAAAATTATCGGCATTAGCTCATGAAAACGGCCATAAAACACGAAAATGAGGAGTTTGGATTCATGCCCTCAAACATTTATCGGGTCTTACAGTCATTTTAAATCGCCCTGGAACCCCCAAACCAATGCAGAATAACTCAAGAAAATGACCATAAAACGTAAAAACGACAAGTTCGTAGTCACAACTCTCAAACATGTAAATCGCCTTGAAACCGTAAAAATATGGGCAATAGCTCATGAAAACGTCCATAAACGTGAAAACGATGAGTTTTTGGTCACTCGAACATGTATGGGGTCTTACGACCATGCGAATCCCCTAGAGCCGCAAAACTATGGGCAATACCTCATGAAAATGGGCATAAAACACGAAAATAATGAGGTTTTGTTCACGCACTCAAACATGTATCGGGTCTTAAGGTCATTTTAAATCGCTCTAGAACCACAAAACTATTTTCAATAACTCATGAAAATGGACTTAAAACGCAAAAAACAATAAGTTTTTGCTCCTAACTCTCAAACATGTAAATTGCCTTGGAACCCCAAAATTATGGGCAATAGCTCATGGATACGACCATAAAACAGGAAAATGACGAGTTTTTGGTCATGCCCTCAAACACGTATCAGGTCTTACGACCAATATAAATCGTTCTGGAACCTAAAAACTATGGGCAATAACTCATGAAAATGGCCATAAAATGCAAAAACAACGAGTTTTGGTCATAACTCTCAAACATGTAAATCGCCTTGGAACACGAAAAATGTGCGCGATAGCTCATGAAAATAGCCTTAAACGTGAAAACGACGAGTTTTTGGGTCATATATCTCAAACATGTATCGGGTCTTACGGCCTTGCGAACCCCCTGGAACAAACTGTGGGCAATAGATTATGAAAATGACCATAAAATGCAAAAACAACGAGTTTTTGGTCATAACTCTCAAACATGTAAATCGCCTTGGAACCTGAAAAATGTGTGCAATAGCTCATGAAAATGGCCTTAAACGTGAATACGACGAGTTTTTGGTCATATCTCTCAAACATGTATCGGGTCTTACGATCATTATAAATTGTCATGGAACCGGAAAACTATGGGCAAGAACTCATGAAAACTGCCATAAAATGCAAAAACAAGGAGTTTTTGGTCATAATTCTCAAACATGTAAATCGCCTTGGAACGCGAAAAATTTGCGCAATAGCTCATGAAAATGGCCTTAAACGTGAAAACGACGAGTTTTTGGTCATATCTCTCAAACATGTATCGGGTCTTACCCCCATATGAACCCCCCTGGAACGCCAAAACAATAGGCAATAGCTCATGAAAACGGCCACAAAACACAAAAACAACAAGTTTTGTGGACGCACTCCGGTTCTTAAGGTCATTTTAAATCGCCATGGAACCGCAAAATTATTTTCAGTAACTCATGAAAATGGACATAAAACGCACAAAAACGACAAGTTTTCGCTCATAACTCTCAAACATGTAAATTGCCTTGGAACCCTAAAATTGTGGGCAATAGCTCATGAAAATGGCCATAAAACATGAAAATGAGGAGTTTTGGTTCATGCCCTCAAACATTTATCGGGTCTAACGGTCATTTTAAATCGCCCTGGAACCCCCAAACCAATGCGCAATAACTCATGAAAAGGGCCATAAAATGCAGAAAACGACAAGTTCTTGGTCACAACTCTCAAACATGTAAATCGCCTTAGAACCAGAAAAATGTTGGCAATAGCTCATGAAAACAGCCATAAACGATAAAACGATGAGGTTTTGGTCACTCGAACATGTATGGGGTCTTACGTGCATGATAATCGACCTGCAACGCCAAAACCGTGGGAAATAGCTCATGGAAACAACCATAAAATGCAAAAACTACGAGTTTTTGGTCATAACTCTCAAACATGTAAATCACCTTGGAACCCGAAAAATGTGCACAATAGCTCATAAAAATGGCCTTAAACGTGAATACGACGAGTTTTTGGTCATAACTCTCAAACATGTATCGGGTCTTACGGCCATGCGAAACCCCCTGGAACGCCAAAACTGTGGGCAATAGCTCATGAAAATGACCATAAAACATGAAAACAACGAGTTTTTGTTCACGCACTCAAACATGTATCGGGTCTTAAGGTCATTTTAAATTTCCCTCGAACCACAAAACTATTGTCAATAACTCATGAAAATGGACATAAAACGCAAAAGCGACAATTTTTTTCTCATAACTCTCAAACATGTAAATTTCCTTGGAACCCTAAAATTATTGGCATTAGCTCATGAAAACGGCCATAAAACACGAAAATGAGGAGTTTGGATTCATGCCCTCAAACATTTATCGGGTCTTACAGTCATTTTAAATCGCCCTGGAACCCCCAAACCAATGTAGAATAACTCAAGAAAATGACCATAAAACGTAAAAACGACAAGTTCGTAGTCACAACTCTCAAACATGTAAATCGCCTTGAAACCGTAAAAATATGGGCAATAGCTCATGAAAACGTCCATAAACGTGAAAACGATGAGTTTTTGGTCACTCGAACATGTATGGGGTCTTACGGCCATGCGAATCCCCTAGAGCCGCAAAACTATGGGCAATACCTCATGAAAATGGGCATAAAACACGAAAATAATGAGGTTTTGTTCACGCACTCAAACATGTATCGGGTCTTAAGGTCATTTTAAATCACTCTAGAACCACAAAACTATTTTCAATAACTCATGAAAATGGACTTAAAACGCAAAAAACAATAAGTTTTTGCTCCTAACTCTGAAACATGTAAATTGCCTTGGAACCCCAAAATTATGGGCAATAGCTCATGGATACGACCATAAAACACGAAAATGACGAGTTTTTGGTCATGCCCTCAAATACGTATCAGGTCTTACGACCAATATAAATTGTTCTGGAACCTAAAAACTATGGGCAATAACTCATGAAAATGGCCATAAAATGCAAAAACAACGAGTTTTGGTCATAACTCTCAAACATGTAAATCGCCTTGGAACACGAAAAATGTGCGCGATAGCTCATGAAAATAGCCTTAAACGTGAAAACGACGAGTTTTTGGGTCATATATCTCAAACATGTATCGGGTCTTACGGCCTTGCGAACCCCCTGGAACAAACTGTGGGCAATAGATTATGAAAATGACCATAAAATGCAAAAACAACGAGTTTTTGGTCATAACTCTCAAACATGTAAATCGCCTTGGAACCTGAAAAATGTGTGCAATAGCTCATGAAAATGGCCTTAAACGTGAATACGACGAGTTTTTGGTCATATCTCTCAAACATGTATCGGGTCTTACGATCATTATAAATCGTCAAGGAACCGAAAAACTATGGGCAAGAACTCATGAAAACTGCCATAAAATGCAAAAACAAGGAGTTTTTGGTCATAATTCTCAAACATGTAAATCGCCTTGGAACGCGAAAAATTTGCGCAATAGCTCATGAAAATGGCCTTAAACGTGAAAACGACGAGTTTTTGGTCATATCTCTCAAACATGTATCGGGTCTTACCCCCATATGAATCCCCCTGGAACGCCAAAACAATAGGCAATAGCTCATGAAAACGACCACAAAACACAAAAACAACAAGTTTTGTGGACGCACTCCGGTTCTTAAGGTCATTTTAAATCGCCATGGAACCGCAAAATTATTTTCAGTAACTCATGAAAATGGACATAAAACGCACAAAAACGACAAGTTTTCGCTCATAACTCTCAAACATGTAAATTGCCTTGGAACCCTAAAATTGTGGGCAATAGCTCATGAAAATGGCCATAAAACATGAAAATGAGGAGTTTTGGTTCATGCCCTCAAACATTTATCGGGTCTAACGGTCATTTTAAATCGCCCTGGAACCCCCAAACCAATGCGCAATAACTCATGAAAAGGGCCATAAAATGCAGAAAACGACAAGTTCTTGGTCACAACTCTCAAACATGTAAATCAACTTAGAACCAGAAAAATGTTGGCAATAGCTCATGAAAACAGCCATAAACGATAAAACGATGAGGTTTTGGTCACTCGAACATGTATGGGGTCTTACGTGCATGATAATCGACCTGCAACGCCAAAACAGTGGGAAATAGCTCATGGAAACAACCATAAAATGCAAAAACTACGAGTTTTTGGTCATAACTCTCAAACATGTAAATCACCTTGGAACCCGAAAAATGTGCACAATAGCTCATAAAAATGGCCTTAAACGTGAATACGACGAGTTTTTGGTCATAACTCTCAAACATGTATCGGGTCTTACGGCCATGCGAAACCCCTGGAACGCCAAAACTGTGGGCAATAGCTCATGAAAATGACCATAAAACATGAAAACAACGAGTTTTTATTCACGCACTCAAACATGTATCGGGTCTTAAGGTCATTTTAAATTTCCCTCGAACCACAAAACTATTGTCAATAACTCATGAAAATGGACATAAAACGCAAAAGCGACAATTTTTTTCTCATAAGTCTCAAACATGTAAATTTCCTTGGAACCGTAAAATTATCGGCATTAGCTCATGAAAACGGCCATAAAACACGAAAATGAGGAGTTTGGATTCATGCCGTCAAACATTTATCGGGTCTTACAGTCATTTTAAATCGCCCTGGAACCCCCAAACCAATGCAGAATAACTCAAGAAAATGACCATAAAACGTAAAAACGACAAGTTCGTAGTCACAACTCTCAAACATGTAAATCGCCTTGAAACCGTAAAAATATGGGCAATAGCTCATGAAAACGTCCATAAACGTGAAAACGATGAGTTTTTGGTCACTCGAACATGTATGGGGTCTTACGGCCATGCGAATCCCCTAGAGCCGCAAAACTATGGGCAATACCTCATGAAAATGGGCATAAAACACGAAAATAATGAGGTTTTGTTCACGCACTCAAACATGTATCGGGTCTTAAGGTCATTTTAAATCGCTCTAGAACCACAAAACTATTTTCAATAACTCATGAAAATGGACTTAAAACGCAAAAAACAATAAGTTTTTGCTCCTAACTCTCAAACATGTAAATTGCCTTGGAACCCTAAAATTATGGGCAATAGCTCATGGATACGACCATAAAACACGAAAATGACGAGTTTTTGGTCATGCCCTCAAACACGTATCAGGTATTACGACCAATATAAATCGTTCTGGAACCTAAAAACTATGGGCAATAACTCATGAAAATGGCCATAAAATGCAAAAACAACGAGTTTTGGTCATAACTCTCAAACATGTAAATCGCCTTGGAACACGAAAAATGTGCGCGATAGCTCATGAAAATAGCCTTAAACGTGAAAACGACGAGTTTTTGGGTCATATATCTAAAACATGTATCGGGTCTTACGGCCTTGCGAACCCCCTGGAACAAACTGTGGGCAATAGATTATGAAAATGACCATAAAATGCAAAAACAACGAGTTTTTGGTCATAACTCTCAAACATGTAAATCGCCTTGGAACCTGAAAAATGTGTGCAATAGCTCATGAAAATGGCCTTAAACGTGAATACGACGAGTTTTTGGTCATATCTCTCAAACATGTATCGGGTCTTACGATCATTATAAATCGTCATGGAACCGGAAAACTATGGGCAAGAACTCATGAAAACTGCCATAAAATGCAAAAACAAGGAGTTTTTGGTCATAATTCTCAAACATGTAAATCGCCTTGGAACGCGAAAAATTTGCGCAATAGCTCATGAAAATGGCCTTAAACGTGAAAACGACGAGTTTTTGGTCATATCTCTCAAACATGTATCGGGTCTTACCCCCATATGAATCCCCCTAGAACGCCAAAACAATGGGCAATAGCTCATGAAAACGGCCACAAAACACAAAAACAACAAGTTTTGTGGACGCACTCCGGTTCTTAAGGTCATTTTAAATCGCCATGGAACCGCAAAATTATTTTCAGTAAATCATGAAAATGGACATAAAACGCAAAAAACGACAAGTTTTCGCTCATAACTCTCAAACAAGTAAATTGCCTTGGAACCCTAAAATTGTGGGCAATAGCTCATGAAAACAGCCATAAAACACGAAAATGAGGAGTTTTGGTTCATGCCCTCAAACATTTATCGGGTCTAACGGTCATTTTAAATCGCCCTGGAACCCCTAAACCAATGCGCAATAACTCATGAAAAGGGCCATAAAATGCAAAAAACGACAAGTTCTTGGTCACAACTCTCAAACATGTAAATCGCCTTGGAACCAGAAAAATGTTTTGCAATAGCTCATGAAAACGGCCATAAACGATAAAACGATGAGGTTTTGGTCACTCGAACATGTATGGGGTCTTACGTGCATGATAATTGACCTGCAACGCCAAAACCGTGGGAAATAGCTCATGAAAACAACCATAAAATGCAAAAACTACGAGTTTGGCTCATAACTCTCAAACATGTAAATCACCTTGGAACCCGAAAAATGTGCACAATAGCTCATGAAAACTGCCATAAAATGCAAAAACAAGCAGTTTTTGGTCATAATTCTCAAACATGTAAATCGCCTTGGAACGCGAAAAATTTGCGCAATAGCTCATGAAAATGGCCTTAAACGTGAAAACGACGAGTTTTTGGTCACATCTCTCAAACATGTATCGGGTCTTACCCCCGTATGAATCCCCCTGGAACGCCAAAACAATGGAAATAGCTCATGAAAACGGCCACAAAACACAAAAACAACAAGTTTTGTGGACGCATTCCAGTTCTTAAGGTCATTTTAAGTCGCCATGGAACCGCAAAATTATTTTCAGTAACTCATGAAAATGGACATAAAACGCAAAAAAACGACAAGTTTTCGCTCATAACTCTCAAACATGTAAATTGCCTTGGAACTCTAAAATTGTGGGCAATAGCTCATGAAAATGGCCATAAAACACGGAAATGAGGAGTTTTGGTTCATGCCCTCAAACATTTATCGGGTCTAACGGTCATTTTAAATCGCCCTAGAACTCCCAAACCAATGCGCAATAACTCATGAAAAGGGCCATAAAATGCAAAAAACGACAAGTTCTTGGTCACAACTCTCAAACATGTAAATCGCCTTGGAACCAGAAAAATGTTGGCAATAGCTCATGAAAACAGCCATAAACGATAAAACGATGAGGTTTTGGTCACTCGAACATGTATGGGGTCTTACGTGCATGATAATCGACCTGCAACGCCAAAACCGTGGGAAATAGCTCATGAAAACAACCATAAAATGCAAAAACTACGAGTTTTTGGTCATAACTCTCAAACATGTAAATCACCTTGGAACCCGAGAAATGTGCACAATAGCTCATAAAAATGGCCTTATACGTGAATACGACGAGTTTTTGGTCATAACTCTCAAACATGTATCGGGTCTTACGGCCATGCGAAACCCCCTGGAACGCCAAAACAGTGGGCAATAGCTCATGAAAATGACCATAAAACATGAAAACAACGAGTTTTTGTTCACGCACTCAAACATGTATCGGGTCTTAAGGTCATTTTAAATTTCCCTCGAACCACAAAACTATTATCTGTAACTCATGAAAATTGACATAAAACGCAAAAGCGACAATTTTTTTCTCATAACTCTCAAACATGTAAATTTCCTTGGAACCCTAAAATTATCGGCATTAGCTCATGAAAACGGCCATAAAACACGAAAATGAGGAGTTTGGATTCATGCCCTCAAACATTTATCGGGTCTTACAGTCATTTTAAATCTCCCTGGAACCCCCAAGCCAATGCAGAATAACTCAAGAAAATGACCATAAAATGTAAAAACGACAAGTTCGTAGTCACAACTCTCAAACATGTAAATCGCCTTGAAACCGTTAAAATATGGGCAATAGCTCATGAAAACGTCCATAAACGTGAAAACGATGAGTTTTTGGTCACTCGAACATGTATGGGGTCTTACGGCCATGCGAATCCCCTAGAGCCGCAAAACTATGGGCAATACCTCATGAAAATGGGCATAAAACACGAAAATAATGAGGTTTTGTTCACGCACTCAAACATGTATCGGGTCTTAAGGTCATTTTAAATCGCTCTAGAACCACAAAACTATTTTCAATAACTCATGAAAATGGACTTAAAAAGCAAAAAACAATAAGTTTTTGCTCCTAACTCTCAAACATGTAAATTGCCTTGGAACCCCAAAATTATGGGCAATAGCTCATGGATATGACCATAAAACACAAAAATGACGAGTTTTTGGTCATGCCCTCAAACACGTATCAGGTCTTACGACCAATATAAATCATTCTGGAACCTAAAAACTATGGGCAATAACTCATGAAAATGGCCATAAAATGCAAAAACAACGAGTTTTGGTCATAACTCTCAAACATGTAAATCGCCTTGGAACACGAAAAATGTGCGCGATAGCTCATGAAAATAGCCTTAAACGTGAAAACGATGAGTTTAACAAACTGTAGGCAATAGATTATGAAAATGACCATAAAATGCAAAAACAACGAGTTTTTGGTCATAACTCTCAAACATGTAAATCGCCTTGGAACCTGAAAAATGTGTGCAATAGCTCATGAAAAATGGCCTTAAACGTGAATACGACGAGTTTTTAGTCATATCTCTCAAACATTTATCGGGTCTTACGATCATTATAAATCGTCATGGAACCGGAAAACTATGGGCAAGAACTCATGAAAACTGCCATAAAATGCAAAAACAAGGAGTTTTTGGTCATAATTCTCAAACATGTAAATCGCCTTGGAACGCGAAAAATTTGCGCAATAGCTCATGAAAATGGCCTTAAACGTGAAAACGACGAGTTTTTGGTCATATCTCTCAAACATGTATCAGGTCTTACCCCCATATGAATTCCCCTGGAACGCCAAAACAATGGGCAATAGCTCATGAAAACGGCCACAAAACACAAAAACAACAAGTTTTGTGGACGCACTCCGGTTCTTAAGGTCATTTTAAATCGCCATGGAATCGCAAAATTATTTTCATTAAATCATGAAAATGGACATAAAACGCAAAAAACAACAAGTTTTCGCTCATAACTCTCAAACAGGTAAATTGCCTTGGAACCCTAAAATTGTGGGCAATAGCTCATGAAAACAGCCATAAAACACAAAAATGAGGAGTTTTGGTTCATGCCCTCAAACATTTATCGGGTCTAACGGTCATTTTAAATCGCCCTAGAACCCCTAAACCAATGCGCAATAACTCATGAAAAGGGCCATAAAATGCAAAAAACGACAAGTTCTTGGTCACAACTCTCAAACATGTAAATCGCCTTGGAACCAGAAAAATGTTTTGCAATAGCTCATGAAAACGGCCATAAACGATAAAACGATGAGGTTTTGGTCACACGAACATATATGGGGTCTTACGTGCATGATAATCGACCTGCAACGCCAAAACCGTGGGAAATAGCTCATGAAAACAACCATAAAATGCAAAAACTACGAGTTTGGGTCATAACTCTCAAACATGTAAATCACCTTGGAACCCGAAAAATGTGCACAATAGCTCATGAAAATGGCTTTAAACGTGAATACGACGAGTTTTTGGTCATAACTCTCAAACATGTAAATCGCCTTGGAACGCGAAAAATTTGCGCAATAGCTCATGAAAATGGCCTTAAACGTGAAAACGACGAGTTTTTGGTCACATCTCTCAAACATGTATCGGGTCTTACCCCCGTATGAATCCCCCTGGAACGCCAAAACAATGGCAATAGCTCATGAAAACGGCCACAAAACACAAAAACAACAAGTTTTGTGGACGCACTCCGGTTCTTAAGGTCATTTTAAATCGCCATGGAACCGCAAAATTATTTTCAGTAACTCATGAAAATGGACATAAAACGCAAAAAAACAACAAGTTTTCGCTCATAACTCTCAAACATGTAAATTGCCTTGGAACCCTAAAATTGTGGGCAATAGCTCATGAAAATGGCCATAAAACACGAAAATGAGGAGTTTTGGTTCATGCCCTCAAACATTTATCGGGTCTAACGGTCATTTTAAATCGCCCTAGAACCCCCAAACCAGTGCGCAATAACTCATGAAAAGGGCCATAAAATGCAAAAAACGACAAGTTCTTGGTCACAACTCTCAAACATGTAAATCGCCTTGGAACCAGAAAAATGTTGGCAATAGCTCATGAAAACAGCCATAAACGATAAAACGATGAGGTTTTGGTCACTCGAACATGTATGGGGTCTTACGTGCATGATAATCGACCTGCAACGCCAAAACCGTGGGAAATAGCTCATGAAAACAACCATAAAATGCAAAAACTATGAGTTTTTGGTCATAACTCTCAAACATGTAAATCACCTTGGAACCCGAAAAATGTGCACAATAGCTCATGAAAATGGCCTTAAACGTGAATACGACGAGTTTTTGGTCATAACTCTCAAACATGTATCGGGTCTTACGGCCATGCGAAATCCCCTGAAACGCCAAAACAGTGGGCAATAGCTCATGCAAATGACCATAAAACATGAAAACAACGAGTTTTTGTTCACGCACTCAAACATGTATCGGGTCTTAAGGTCATTTTAAATTTCCCTCGAACCACAAAACTATTGTCAGTAACTCATGAAAATGGACATAAAACGCAAAAGCGACAATTTTTTTCTCATAACTCTCAAACATGTAAATTTCCTTGGAACCCTAAAATTATCGGCATTAGCTCATGAAAACGGCCATAAAACACGAAAATGAGGAGTTTGGATTCATGCCCTCAAACATTTATCGGGTCTTACAGTCATTTTAAATCGCGCTGGAACCCCCAAACCAATGCAGAATAACTCATGAAAATGACCATTAAACATAAAAATGACAAGTTCGTAGTCACAACTCTCAAACATGTAAATCGCCTTGGAACCGTAAAAATATGGGCAGTAGCTCATGAAAACGTCCATAAACGTGAAAACGATGAGTTTTTGGTCACTCGAACATGTATGGGGTCTTACGGCCATGTGAATCCCCTAGAGCCGCAAAACTATGGGCAATACCTCATGAAAATGGGCATAAAACACGAAAATAATGAGGTTTTGTTCACGCACTCAAACATGTATCGGGTCTTAAGGTCATTTTAAATCGCTCTGGAACCAGAAAACTATTTTCAATAACTTATGAAAATGGACTTAAAACGCAAAAAACAAGAAGTTTTTGCTCCTAACTCTCAAACATGTAAATTGCCTTGGAACCCCAAAATTATGGGCAATAGCTCATGGATACGACCATAAAACACGAAAATGACGAGTTTTTGGTCATGCCCTCAAACACGTATTAGGTCTTACGACCAATATAAATCGTTCTGGAACCAAAAAAACTATGGGCAATAACTCATGAAAATGGCCATAAAATTCAAAAACAACGAGTTTTGGTCATAACTCTCAAACATGTAAATCGCCTTGGAACGCGAAAAATATGCGCGATAGCTCATCAAAATAGCCTTAAACGTGAAAATGACGAGTTTTTGGGTCATATATCTCAAACATGTATCGGGTCTTACGGCCTTGCGAACCCCCTGGAACGACAAAACTGTGGGCAATAGATCATGGAAATGACCATAAAATGCAAAAACAACGAGTTTTTGGTCATAACTCTCAAACATGTAAATTGCCTTGGAACCTGAAAAATGTGTGCAATAGCTCATGAAAATGGCCTTAAACGTGAATACGACGAGTTTTTGGTCATATCTCTCAAACTTGTATCGGGTCTTACGATCATTATAAATCGTCATGGAACCGGAAAACTATGGGCAAGAACTCATGAAAACTGCCATAAAATGCAAAAACAAGGAGTTTTTGGTCATAATTCTCAAACATGTAAATCGCCTTGGAACGCGAAAAATTTGCGCAATAGCTCATGAAAATGGCCTTAAACGTGAAAACGACGAGTTTTTGGTCATATCTCTCAAACATGTATCGGGTCTTACCCCCATATGAATCCCCCTGGAACGCCAAAACAATGGGCAATACCTCATGAAAACGGCCACAAAACACAAAAACAACAAGTTTTGTGGACGCACTCCGGTTCTTAAGGTCATTTTAAATCGCCATGGAACCGCAAAATTATTTTTAGTAAATCATGAAAATGGACATAAAACGCCAAAAACGACTTCGCTAATAACTCTCAAACAGGTAAATTGCCTTGGAACCCTAAAATTGTGGGCAATAGCTCATGAAAACAGCCATAAAACACAAAATGAGGAGTTTTGCTTCATGCCCTCAAACATTTATCGGGTCTAACGGTCATTTTAAATCGCCCTGGAACCCCTAAACCAATGCGCAATAACTCATGAAAAGGGCCATAAAATGCAAAAAACGACAAGTTCTTGGTCACAACTCTCAAACATGTAAATCGCCTTGGAACCAGAAAAATGTTTTGCAATAGCTCATGAAAACGGCCATAAACGATAAAACGATGAGGTTTTGGTCACTCGAACATGTATGGGGTCTTACGTGCATGATAATCGACCTGCAACGCCAAAACTGTTGGAAATAGCTCATGAAAACAACCATAAAATGCAAAAACTACGAGTTTTGGTCATAACTCTCAAACATGTAAATCACCTTGGAACCCGAAAAATGTGCACAATAGCTCATGAAAATGGCCTAAAACGTGAATACGACGAGTTTTTGGTCATAACTCTCAAACATGTAAATCGCCTTGGAACGCGAAAAATTTGCGCAATAGCTCATGAAAATGGCCTTAAACATGAAAACGACGAGTTTTTGGTCATATCTCTCAAACATGTAGCGGGTCTTACCCCGATATGAATCCCCCCAGAACGCCAAAACAATGGGCAATAGCTCATGAAAACGGCCACAAAACACAAAAACAACAAGTTTTGTGGACGCATTCCGGTTCTTAAGGTCATTTTAAATCGCCATGGAACCGCAAAATTATTTTCAGTAACTCATGAAAATGGACATAAAACGCAAAAAAACGACAAGTTTTCGCTCATAACTCTCAAACATGTAAATTTCCTTGGAACCCTAAAATTGTGGGCAATAGCTCATGAAAATGGCCATAAAACACGAAAATGAGAAGTTTTGGTTCATGCCCTCAAACATTTATCGGGTCTGACGGTCATTTTAAATCGCCCTGGAACCCCCAAATCAATGCACAATAACTCATGAAAAGGGCCATAAAATGCAAAAAACGACAAGTTCTTGATCACAACTCTCAAACATGTAAATCGCCTTGGAACTAGAAAAATGTTGGCAATAGCTCATGAAAACGGCCATAAACGATAAAACGATGAGGTTTTGGTCACTCGAACATGTATGGGGTCTTACGTGCATGATAATCGACCTGCAACGCCAAAACCATGGGAAATAGCTCATGAAAACAACCATAAAATGTAAAAACTACGAGTTTTTGGTCATAACTCTCAAACATGTAAATCGCCTTGGAACCTGAAAAATGCGCGCAATAGCTCATGAAAATGGCCTTAAACGTGAATACGATGAGTTTTTGGTCATAACTCTCAAACATGTACCGGGTCTTACGGCCATGTGAAACCCCCAGGAACGCCAAAACTGTGGGCAATAGCTCATGAAAATGACCATAAAACATGAAAACAACGAGTTTTTGTTCACGCACTCAAACATGTATCAGGTCTTAAGGTCATTTTAAATTTCCCTCTAACCACAAAACTATTGTCAATAACTCATGAAAATGGACATAAAACGCAAAAGCGACAACTTTTTTTTCATAACTCTCAACCATGTAAATTTCCTTGGAACCCTAAAATGATCGGCAATAGCTCATGAAAACGGCCATAAAACACGAAAATGAGGAGTTTGGATTCATGCCCTCAAACATTTATCGGGTCTTACAGTCATTTTAAATCGCCCTGGAACCCCCAAACCAATGCAGAATAACTCATGAAAATGACCATAAAACGTAAAAACGACAAGTTCATAGTCACAACTCTCAAACATGTAAATCGCCTTGGAACCGTAAAAATATGGGCAATAGCTCATGAAAACGTGCATAAACGTGAAAACGATGAGTTTTTGGTCACTCGAACATGTATGGGGTCTTACGGCCATGCGAATCCCCTAGAGCCGCAAAACTATGGGCAATACCTCATGAAAATGGGCATAAAACACGAAAATAATAAGGTTTTGTTCACGCACTCAAACATGTATCGGGTCTTAAGGTCATTTTAAATCGTTGTGGAACCACCAAACTATTTTCAATAACTCATGAAAATGGACTTAAAATGCAAAAAACAAGAAGTTTTTGCTCCTAACTCTCAAACATGTAAATTGCCTTGGAACCCCAAAATTATGGGCAATAGCTCATGGATACGACCATAAAACACGAAAATGACGAGTTTTTGGTCATGCCCTCAAACACGTATCAGGTCTTACGACCAATATAAATCGTTCTGGAACCCAAAAACTATGGGTAATAACTCATGAAAATGGCCATAAATTTCAAAAACAACGAGTTTTGGTCATAACTCTCAAACATGTAAATCGCCTTGGAACGCGAAAAATGTGCGCGATAGCTCATCAAAATAGCCTTAAACGTGAAAATGACGAGTTTTTGGGTCATATATCTCAAACATGTATCGGGTCTTATTGTAGGGTTTCGTAGCATGGAAAACAAAAATTTTCTATCGCATACAAACAAACAAGCCAAGATCTATCTACTAGATTGTAGCAACAAGTCGATGGAATAACTTACCCTCGAAGATTCCAAAGTGTTTAACGAGAGCGGATTCTCGTGGGTGATGTAGTCGTACTCTTCCCGATCTCAAGATCGCGTAGACGATCCTTCTGGCGCTGCGTTCCGGCAACGCTCCCGCAGTCGGTCACACGTTCGGTACTCGACGAAGACCTTCCTCTCCCTTGTTCCAGCAGGCAGCGGAGGTTGTAGCACTCTCCTCGCGATTCCGGCAGCACAACGGCGTGGTACCGGAAATAGAGGGGAGATCCCGCAGGGCTTCGCCTTAAGCCGGAGCGAGTATGGTGGAGTATGAGAGAGAACTATTAGTGGTCTAGGGTTTATACACACCAATTAGAAGGCTCTAATCCGAAGGCTAGGGCAATTAGAAGCTCTAAACCAAAACGGCTCTAAACCGGAGTCTAGGGCTAGGATTTAGATTAGAGGATAGGAACTTGTGTGTCTAGATGAGGAGGCCCTGCCCCTCCTTTTATAGGTGGGAGGGGCGGCCAAGGGGAGGGAGTCCCTCCCCAAGTCAGCCTTGGGTGGCGCGCCGTCTTGGAGAGGAGGGACTCCTCCCCAAAGTCGGTTTCAACCTCCTCTTGCTTGTTTCCCACAGTTTCCTGTTTTAGCCGTTTGACTTTCAAACTGGCCATTTGACTTTTCAGTTTTAGGATTCAATTTAATCCTTTATTTGGAATAGCGAGAACACTTAGTACATGATGCAATCATTCCAATATGTAATGACACATTCATGTACCCCTCCCCCCCCCCCCGGAGTGCTGACATTCCGGAACCTTCTAGAACATTCCCGATGAAAACACCGGAATCATTTCCGAACTCCGAAACGGGACTTTCCTTATATGAATCTTATTCTCCGGACCATTCCGGATCACCTCGTGATATCCCGGATCCCATCCGAGACTCCGAACAACATTTGGTCTCTTTCTCATAATACCATAACTACTCAAACAACGTCGAATCCTTAAGTGTGTCTCCCTACGGTTCGTGAATTATGCGGACATGATCGAGACACTTCTCCGAACAATAACCAATAGAGGAATCTGGAAAATCATATGGCTCCCACATATTTCTACGATTACTTTGCGATCGAATGAACCACTTACATACGATACCAATTTCCCTTTGTCTCACGATAGTTTACTTATCCGAGGTTATGATCGTCGGTATCTCTGCATACCTAGTTCAACCTCGTTACCGATAAGTACTCTTTTCTCGTTCCCGTGATATGTGATCCCTTGTGAGCCAGTCACATGCTTGCAAGCTAATTGGATGACATTCCACCGAGAGGGCCCAGAGTATATCTATCTGTCATATGGATGGACAAATCCCACTCTTGATCCATGTGTCTCAACCAATACTTTCCGAACACTCAATGCCACCTTTATAGCCACCCAGTTACGGTGTGGTGTTTGATGTCATCAAAGCATCCATCCGGTAAAGGTGATATGCATGATCTCATGGTCGAAGGAATTAGGTTACTATGTATCAGAAAGCATATAGCAATTGAACTATTGAAATGACTTGATCTTTATGCTACGCTTATCTATAGGAGTATGTCCACCATATCATTATCCTAACGATACGATCTTGTTGTTGATAACATCTCAATGTTCATGATAGGGAAACCACAATCATTAATCAACCAACAAGCTAGTGAAGTATAGAGGCTATACTAGGGACTTCAAATTAAGTTTACAAATCACACAAGTATCAATGTTTCCTTGTTAATACTATTTTAGCATGAATGTAAACATTTATCATAAACACAAAGATATAATAATAACTACATTTATTATTGCCTCTAGGGCATATCGTCAACAGTCTCCCACTTGCACTAGAGTCATCTAATCTAGATTACATGGTAATATACCGAACACCCATGGCAGTTTGGTGTTGGTCATGTTTTGCCCTCGGGAGAGGTTTAGTCAACGGATCCGCTACATTCAGATCTGTGTGTACTTTGCAAATCTTTATATCCCCATCCTGGATATGTTCTCGAATAGCGTGAAAACGTAGCTTGATGTGCTTCAGCTTCTTGTGTGACCTTGGTTCTTGCGCATTGGCTATGGCGCCCATGTTATCACAGTAGATAGACATTGGGTCCAGCGCACTAGGAACCACACCCAGCTCTGTAATGAACTCTTTCATCCATATCGCTTCTTGTGAAGCCTCCGAAGCAGCCATGTATTCCGATTCAGTTGAAGATCTCGCCACAACGCTTTGCTTTGCACTCCTCCAGCTAACTGCTGCACCATTCAAAATAAATACGTATCCGGATTGTGATTTAAAATCATCCGGATCGGTGTTCCAACTAGCATCGGTGTAACCGTTAACAACGAGCTGTTCATCACCTCCATAAGAAAGAACCATATCCTAAGTTCTTCTCAAGTACTTAAGGATGTTTTTGACCGCTGTCCAATGATCCACTCCTGGATCACTTTTATATCTGCTAGTTAAACTAACCGCATATGCAATGTCGGGTCTAGTACATAACATGGCATACATTAGAGATCCTATGGCTGAGGCATAGGGAGTCTTACTCATCCTTTCTCTATCTTCTGCCGATGTCAGACTTTGAGTTTTACTCAAGGTCGTATTGGGCAACATGGGCAAGAACCCTTTCTTGCTTTCTTCCATTCCAAACCTCTTTAGAACTTTGTCCAAATATGTACTCTGTGACAATGATATTTGGCGTTTCGATCTATCTCTGTAAATCTTTATGCCTAATATGTAAGCTGCTTAGCCAAGATCCTTCATTGAAAAACTATTATTCAAATATTCTTTGACACTATTAAGAAGGTCTACATCATTCCCAATCAACAATATGTCATCCACATATAGTATTAGGAATGCTACAGAGCTCCCACTCACTTTCTTGTAAATACAAGCTTCTCCATAAGTTTGTATAAAACCAAAACTTTTGATTACCTTATCAAAACGTTGATTCCAACTTCGGGATGCTTGCTTCAATCCATAGATGGACCGTTGAAGTTTGCATACCTTGTTAGCATCTTTAGGATCGACAAAACCTTTGGGTTGCATCATATACAACTCTTCATCAATGTCTCCATTGAGGAATGCTGTTTTGACATCCATGTGCCATATCTCATAATCATAATATGCAGCGATCGCTAACATAATCCTCACAGACTTTAGCTTCGCTACTGGTGAGAAAGTCTCATCGTAGTCAACTCCTTGAATTTGTCGAAACCCTTTTGCGACAAGTCGAGCTTTATAGACAGTAACATTACCATCAGCATTTGTTTTCTTCTTGAAAATCCATTTGTTCTCGACAGCCTTCCGGCCATCCGGTAAGTCCACCAATGTCCATACTTGGTTTTCGTACATGGATCCAATCTCGGATTTCATGGCTTCTTGCCATTTATTGGAATCTGGGCTCATCATCGCTTCCTCATATGTCTCGGGGTCATCGGTGTTGTCCACCAACATGACATTCATAACGGAACCATACCAATCTGGAGTAGTACGAGTTCTCGTTGACCTCCGAGGCTCTGTAGCAACTTCAACCGAAGTTTCATGATCACCATCATTAGCTCCATCTCTAATTGGTGCAGTCACCACAGGAACTTCTTCCGGTGCTGCGCTACTCGCAATTTCGAGATAAGGTTCGACAACCTCGTTGAGTTCTACTTTCCTTCCAGTCACTTCTTTCGAGAGAAATTCCTTCTCTAGAAAGGATCCATTCTTGGCAACGAAGATTTTGCCTTCGGATCTATGATAGAAGGTATACCCAATAGTTTCCTTCGGGTATCCTATGAAGACGCATTTTTCCGCTTTGGGTTCAAGCTTGTCCGGCTGTAACTTCTTTACATAGGCTTCGCATCCCCAAACTTTAAGGAATGACAATTTAGGTTTCTTCCCAAACCATAATTCATACGGTGTCGTTTCAACAGATTTAGATGGTGCCTTATTTAAAGTGAATGCGGCTATTTCTAATACATAACCCCAAAATGATAGCGGTAAATCTGTAAGTGACATCATAGAACGAACCATATCTAAGAGAGTTCGATTACGACGTTCGGACACACCATTATGCTGTGGTGTTCCCGGTGGTGTCAATTGTGAAAGTATTCCGCATTTCTTCAAATGCTCGCCAAACTCGTAACTTAGATATTCACCTCCACGATCAGAACGTAGAAATTTAATCTTCTTGTTACGTTGATTCTCTACCTCACTTTGAAACTCCTTAAACTTCTCGAAAGTTTCGGACTTATGTTTCATGAAATAGATATACCCATATCTACTCAAGTCATCCGTGAAGGCAAGAACATAACGATAACCACCGCGCGATGCTACACTCATTGGACCACACACATCGGTATGTATGATTTCCAATAAGTCCGTAGATCGCTCCATCATACCAGAAAATGGAGTCTTAGTCATTTTTCCCATCAGACATGCTTCGCATCTTTCAAGTGATTCAAAATCAAGTGATTCAAGAAGTCCATCGGAATGGAGTTTCTTCATACGTTTCACTCCAATGTGACCAAGACGACAGTGCCACATATAGGTCGAATTATCGCTTGATTTCAAACGTTTAGCCTCAATGTTGTTGATATGTGTATTTCCACTATCGAGATTCAATAAGAATAGACGATCTATCAAAGGTGCATGTGCATAAAACATATTACTCATATAAATCGAACAACCATTATTCTCGGACTTAAACAAGTAACCGTCTCGCAATAAACAAGATCCCGATATAATGTTCATGCTCAACGCAGGCACCAAATAACAATTATTTAAGTATAAAACTAATCCCGATGGTAGATGAAGGGGTAGCGTGCCGACCGCGATCACATCAACCTTTGATCCATTTCCCACGCGCATCGTCACCTCGTTCTTCGCTAGCTTCCTTTTATTCTGCAGCACCTGTTTCGAGTTACAAATATGAGCAACCAAACCAGTATCAAATACCCAGGCACTACTACGAGTACTAGTGAGATACACATCAATAACATGTATATCAGATATAACTTTCTTCTTGATGTTGCCGTTCTTCAAATCCACCAAGTACTTTGGGCAATTCCGCTTCCAGTGACCTTCTCCCTTGCATTAAAAGCACTCAGTATCAGGCTTAGGTTCAGCCTTGGTCTTCTTCGCTGGCGTGGTAACTTTATTACCACCCTTCTTGAAGTGTCCCTTTTGCTTAGACTTGCCTTTCTTGAATTTGGTGGTCTTATTGACCAACAACACTTGGTGCTCTTTCTTGATCTCCACTTCTGCAGATTTCAACATGGCAAAGAGTTCTGGCAACGTCTTGTTCATGTTCTGCATGTTGTAGTTCATCACAAAGTTCTTGTAACTTGGTGGTAGTGATTGGAGGACACGGTAAATCCCCAAAGCATTAGGAATCACTATACCCAAGCTTTGAAGTTTGTTTGCGTGCCCAGACATCTTAAGCACATGCTCACTGACGGAGCTGCCCTCTTCCATCTTGTAGTTAAAGAACTTTTCAGAAGCCTCATAGCTTTCAATTGCCGCATGAGTCTCAAAAATCAATTTGAGATCCTCGACAATATCATAAGGGTCTGAATCCTCAAACCTTTTCTGAAGCTCCGATTACAAACCATACAAGATAGCACACTGAACTATGGAGTACTGATTCTTCCGAGCGAGGTAAACATTCTTTACTTCATCGGGAGAATCATCTGCAGGTGGGTCACCCAGCGGTGCATCCAGCACATAGGTCAAATTACCAGCTGTGAGGACAATCCTCAAATTGCGGAACCAATCCGCGAAGTTGCTTTCATTGTTTTTCAACTTTTCTTTCTCTAGGAACGCATTAAAATTGATGGTAGGGGCTGCCATTGATCTACAACATGTTTGCAATAGTTTAGACTAAGTTTATGACAAATTGAGTTCAAATTAATTAATAAAGTTAATCTAGGTGAACTCCCACTCAAAACAATACCCCTCACATTGTTTTAGTGATCACACAAACCAAATCCACCATATCAACACCGATCATCACGAGAGTTGATATAGTTTCAATGGCGAACAATCGTCATGTTCATCATATCTACTATATGATTCATGCTTTACCTTTCGGTGATCCGTGTTCCGAGACCATGTCTGTACATGCTAGGCTCGTCAAGATCAAACCTTAGTTTCCGCATGAGCAAATCTGGCTTGCTCACGTTGTATACACTTGCAGAATCTAACACACCCGATCATCACGTGGTGCTTCGAAACAACAAGCTTTAGCAACGGTGCTAACTAAGGGTGAACACTTTATGACTTGAAATTCATGTGCATGAGGGATCATCTTATAATGCTACCGTCGTCTACTAAGCAATACAAGATGCATAAAGGATTAACATCACATGCAATTCAATATATATGTGATATGATATGGCCTTTCTTCTTCGTGCTTCCGATCTCTATCTTCAACCACGAACATGATCTCCATCATCACCGGCATTGCATCAAGGTCAATGACGCTTCTCCATGGTTGTCGTCCACCGGCTTCAACTATTACAACTACTTTGAATAGACATGTGGGTCTTAACATAAATTAAAGACAACCATATGGCTCCTGCCGGTTGTCAACTTACAATAAGGAACATTGCATACATCAAATATAATCACTATCATGGCCATATCACATCACTGCACACCCCTGCAAAACAAAGATAGACGCCTCTACTTTCTTTGCATGTTTTACGTGGTTTGGGGATTTCTATAAGTGTCGTTCTAACTTACGAACATGAACCACAACATTGACACAAGTATTGTTAATCACCCGTTGTGAATTGGATCTATACTATGCTGAGAGAAACAGGCACCCGCAAAGCCACTTATGCAATACAAGTTGCATGTCAAGCGTGGAGCAAGTCTCATGAACGATGTCATGTAAGGTTAGCCCGGGCCGCTTCATCCCAACATACCGCAAGATGCAAAGTACACAAGAAGCAATCGACAATAGAAGTATCACCGCCCACAATGACCATTGTGTTCTACTCGTGCAACAGATCTACATATAGACATGGCTCTGATACCACTGTAGGGTTTCGTAGCATGGAAAAAAAAATTTTTCTATCGCATAAAAACAAACAAGCCAAGATCTATCTACTAGATTGTAGCAACGAGTCGATGGAATAACTTACCCTTGAAGATTCCAAAGTGTTTAACGAGAGCGGATTCTCGTGGGTGATGTAGTCGTACTCTTCCCGATCTCAAGATCACGTAGACGATCCTTTCGGCGCTGCGTTCCGGCAGCGCTCCCGCAGTCGGTCACACGTTCGGTACTCAACGAAGACCTTTCTCTGCCTTGTTCCAGCAGGCAGCGGAGGTTGTAGCACTCTCCTTGCGATTCCGGCAGCACAACGGCGTGGTACCGGAAGTAGAGGGGAGATCCCGCAGGGCTTCGCCTTAAGCCGGAGCGAGTATGGTGGAGTATGAGAGAGAACTATTAGTGGTCTAGGGTTTAGACACACCAATTAGAAGGCTCTAATCCGAAGGCTAGGGAAATTAGAAGCTATAAACCAAAACGGCTCTAAACCGGAGTCTAGGGCTAGGATTTAGATTAGAGGATAGGAACTTGTGTGTCTAGAGGAGGAGGCCCTGCCCCTCCTTTTATAGGTGGGAGGGGCGGCCAAGGGGAGGGAGTCCCTCCCCAAGTCGGCCTTGGTGGCACGCCGGCTTGGAGAGGAGGGACTCCTCCCCAAAGTCGGTTTCAACCTCCTCTTGCTTGTTTCCCACAATTTCCTGTTTTAGCCGTTTGACTTTCAAACTGGCCATTTGACTTTTCAGTTTTAGGATTCAATTTAATCCTTTATTTGGAACAGCGAGAACACTTAGTACATGATGCAATCATTCCAATATGTAATGACACATTCATGTACCCCTTCCCCCCCCCGGAGTGCCGGACATTCCGGAACCTTCTAGAACATTCCCGATGAAAACACCAGAATCATTTCCGAACTCCGAAACGGGACTTTCCTTATATGAATATTATTCTCCGGACCATTCCGGATCACCTCGTGATATCCCGGATCCCATCCGAGACTCCGAACAACATCCGGTCTCTTTCTCATAATACCATAACTACTCAAACAACGTCGAATCCTTAAGTGTGTCTCCCTAAGGTTCGTGAATTATGCGGACATGATCGAGACACTTCTCCGAACAATAACCAATAGAGGAATCTGGAAATTCATATGGCTCCCACATATTTCTACGATTACTTTGCGATCGAATGAACCACTTACATACGATACCAATTTCCCTTTGTCTCACGATAGTTTACTTATTCGAGGTTATGATCGTCGGTATCTCTGCATACCTAGTTCAACCTCGTTACCGATAAGTACTCTTTTCTCGTTCCCGTGATATGTGATCCCTTGTGAGCCAGTCACATGCTTGCAAGCTAATTGGATGACATTCCACCGAGAGGGCCCAGAGTATATCTATCCGTCATATGGATGGACAAATCCCACTCTTGATCCATGTGTCTCAACCAATACTTTCCGAACACTCAATGCCACCTTTATAGCCACCCAGTTACGGTGTGGTGTTTGATGTCATCAAAGCATCCATCCGGTAAAGGTGATATGCATGATCTCATGGTCGAAGGAATTAGGTTACTATGTATCAGAAAGCATATAGCAATTGAACTATTGAAATGACTTGATCTTTATGCTACGCTTATCTATAGGAGTATGTCCACCATATCATTCTCCTAACGATATGATCTTGTTGTTGATAACATCTCAATGTTCATGATAGGGAAACCACAATCATTAATCAACCAACAAGCTAGTGAAGTATAGAGGCTATACTAGGGACTTCAAATTAAGTTTACAAATCACACAAGTATCAATGTTTCCTTGTTAATACTATTTTAGCATGAATGTAAACATTTATCATAAACACAAAGATATAATAATAACTACATTTATTATTGCCTCTAGGGCATATCTTCAACACTTATGGCCTTGCGAACCCCCTGGAACGACAAAACTTTGGGCAATAGATCATGAAAATGACCATAAAATGCAAAAACAACGAGTTTTTGGTCATAACTTTCAAACATGTAAATCGCCTTGGAACCTGAAAAATGTGTGCAATAGCTCATGAAAATGGCCTTAAACGTGAATACGACGAGTTTTTGGTCATATCTCTCAAACATGTATCGGTTCTTACGATCACTATAAATCGTCATGGAACCGAAAAACTATGGGCAAGAACTCATGAAAACTGCCATAAAATGCAAAAACAAGGAGTTTTTGGTCATAAGTCTCAAACATGTAAATCTCCATGGAACCACAAAATTATTTTCAGTAAATCATGAAAATGGACATAAAACGCAAAAAAAGACAAGTTTTCGCTCATAACTCTGAAACATGTAATTTGTCTTGGAACCCTAAAATTGTGGGAGATAGCTCATGAAAACGGCCATAAAACACGAAAATGAGGAGTTTTGGTTCACGCCCTCAAACATTTATCGGGTCTTACAGTCATTTTAAATCGCCATGGAAGCCCCAAACCAATGAAGAATAACTCATGAAAATGACCATAAAACGTAAAAACGACAAGTTCGTAGTCACAACTCTCAAACATGTAAATCGCCTTGGAACCGTAAAAATATGGGCAATAGATCATGAAAACGGCCATAAACGCGAAAACGATGAGTTTTTGGTAACTCGAACATGTATGGGGTCTTACGGCCATGCGAATCCCCTAGAGCCGCAAAACTATGGGCAATACCTCATAAAAACGGCCATAAAATACGAAAATATTGAGGTTTTGTTCACGCACTCAAACATGTATCGGGTCTTAAGGTCATTTTAAATCGCTCTGGAACCACAAAACTATTTTCAACAACTCATGAAAATGGACTAAAAACGCAAAAACAAGAAGTTTTCGCTCCTAACTCTCAAACATGTAAATTGCCTTGGAACCCCAAAATTATGGGCAATAGCTCATGGCAACGGCCATAAAACACAAAAATAACGAGTTTTTGGTCATGCCCTCAAACACGTATCAGGTCCTATGATCAATATAAATCGTTCTGGAACCCGAAAACTATGGGCAATAACTAAAATGCAAAAACAACGAGTTTTTGGTCATAACTCTCAAACATGTAAATCACCTTGGAACACCTAAAATGTGTGCGATAGCTCATGAAAATGGCCTTAAACGTGAAAACGACGAGTTTTTGGGTCATATATCTCAATCATGTATCGGGTCTTACGGCCTTGCGAACCCCATGGAACGCCAAAACTGTGGGCAAAAGATCATGGAAATGACCATAAAATGCAAAAACAACGAGTTTTTGGTCATAACTCTCAAACATGTAAATCGCCTTGGAACCTGAAAAATGCACGCAATAGCTCATGAAATTGGCCTTAAACGTGAATACGACGAGTTTTTGGTCATATCTCTCAAACATGTATCGGGTCTTACGATCATTATAAAACATCCCGGAACCTGAAAACTATGGGCAAGAACTCATGAAAACGTCCATAAAATGGAAAAACAAGGAGTTTTTGGTCATAACTCTCAAACATGCAAATCTCCTTGGAACGCGAAAAATTGGCGCAATAGCTCATGAAAATGGCCTTAAACGTGAAAACGATGAGTTTTTGGTCATATCTCTCAAACATGTATCGGGTCTTACCCCCATACTAATCCCCCTGGAACGCCTATGGGCAATAGCTCACGAAAACGGCAACAAAACATGAAAACAACAAGTTTTGTGGACGCACTCCGGGTCTTAAGGTCATTTTAAATCACCATGGAAACGCAATTTTTTTTCAGTAACTCATGAAAATGGACATAAAACGCAAAAAATGACAAGTTTTTGCTCATAACTCTCAAACATGTAAATTGCGTTGGAACCCTAAAATTGTGGGCAATAGCTCATGAAAATGGCCATAAAACACGAAAATGAGGAGTTTTGGTTCATGCCCTCAAACATTTATCGGGTCTAACAGTCATTTTAAATCGCCCTGGAACCCCCAAACCAATGCGTAATAACTCATGAAAAGGGCCATAAAACGCAAAAAACGACAAGTTCTTGGTCATAACTCTCAAACATGTAAATAGCCTTGGAACCAGAAAAATGTTGGCAATAGCTCATGAAAACGGCCATAAACGAGAAAACAATGAGGTTTTGGTCACTCGAACATGTATGGGGTCATACGGCCATGATAATCCACCTGCAACGCTAAAACTGTGGGAAATATCTCATAAAAACGAACATAAAATGCAAAAACTACGAGTTTTTGGTCATAACTCTCAAACATGTAAATCACCTTGGAACACCTAAAATGTGTGCGATAGCTCATGAAAATGGCCTTAAACGTGAAAACGACGAGTTTTTGGGTCATATATCTCAATCATGTATCGGGTCTTACGGCCTTGCGAACCCCCTGGAATGCCAAAACTGTGGGCAAAAGATCATGGAAATGACCATAAAATGCAAAAACAACGAGTTTTTGGTCATAACTCTCAAACATGTAAATCGCCTTGGAACCTGAAAAATGCACGCAATAGCTCATGAAATTGGCCTTAAACGTGAATACGACGAGTTTTTGGTCATATCTCTCAAACATGTATCGGGTCTTACGATCATTATAAAACGTCCCGGAACCTGAAAACTATGGGCAAGAACTCATGAAAACGTCCATAAAATGGAAAAACAAGGAGTTTTTGGTCATAACTCTCAAACATGCAAATCTCCTTGGAACGCGAAAAATTGGCGCAATAGCTCATGAAAATGGCCTTAAACGTGAAAACGATGAGTTTTTGGTCATATCTCTCAAACATGTATCGGTTCTTACGATCACTATAAATCGTCATGGAACCGAAAAACTATGGGCAAGAACTCATGAAAACTGCCATAAAATGCAAAAACAAGGAGTTTTTGGTCATAAGTCTCAAACATGTAAATCTCCATGGAACCACAAAATTATTTTCAGTAAATCATGAAAATGGACATAAAACGCAAAAAAAGACAAGTTTTCGCTCATAACTCTGAAACATGTAATTTGTCTTGGAACCCTAAAATTGTGGGAGATAGCTCATGAAAACGGCCATAAAACACGAAAATGAGGAGTTTTGGTTCACGCCCTCAAACATTTATCGGGTCTTACAGTCATTTTAAATCGCCATGGAAGCCCCAAACCAATGAAGAATAACTCATGAAAATGACCATAAAACGTAAAAACGACAAGTTCGTAGTCACAACTCTCAAACATGTAAATCGCCTTGGAACCGTAAAAATATGGGCAATAGATCATGAAAACGGCCATAAACGCGAAAACGATGAGTTTTTGGTAACTCGAACATGTATGGGGTCTTACGGCCATGCGAATCCCCTAGAGCCGCAAAACTATGGGCAATACCTCATAAAAACGGCCATAAAATACGAAAATATTGAGGTTTTGTTCACGCACTCAAACATGTATCGGGTCTTAAGGTCATTTTAAATCGCTCTGGAACCACAAAACTATTTTCAACAACTCATGAAAATGGACTAAAAACGCAAAAACAAGAAGTTTTCGCTCCTAACTCTCAAACATGTAAATTGCCTTGGAACCCCAAAATTATGGGCAATAGCTCATGGCAACGGCCATAAAACACAAAAATAACGAGTTTTTGGTCATGCCCTCAAACACGTATCAGGTCCTATGATCAATATAAATCGTTCTGGAACCCGAAAACTATGGGCAATAACTAAAATGCAAAAACAACGAGTTTTTGGTCATAACTCTCAAACATGTAAATCACCTTGGAACACCTAAAATGTGTGCGATAGCTCATGAAAATGGCCTTAAACGTGAAAACGACGAGTTTTTGGGTCATATATCTCAATCATGTATCGGGTCTTACGGCCTTGCGAACCCCATGGAACGCCAAAACTGTGGGCAAAAGATCATGGAAATGACCATAAAATGCAAAAACAACGAGTTTTTGGTCATAACTCTCAAACATGTAAATCGCCTTGGAACCTGAAAAATGCACGCAATAGCTCATGAAATTGGCCTTAAACGTGAATACGACGAGTTTTTGGTCATATCTCTCAAACATGTATCGGGTCTTACGATCATTATAAAACATCCCGGAACCTGAAAACTATGGGCAAGAACTCATGAAAACGTCCATAAAATGGAAAAACAAGGAGTTTTTGGTCATAACTCTCAAACATGCAAATCTCCTTGGAACGCGAAAAATTGGCGCAATAGCTCATGAAAATGGCCTTAAACGTGAAAACGATGAGTTTTTGGTCATATCTCTCAAACATGTATCGGGTCTTACCCCCATACTAATCCCCCTGGAACGCCTATGGGCAATAGCTCACGAAAACGGCAACAAAACATGAAAACAACAAGTTTTGTGGACGCACTCCGGGTCTTAAGGTCATTTTAAATCACCATGGAAACGCAATTTTTTTTCAGTAACTCATGAAAATGGACATAAAACGCAAAAAATGACAAGTTTTTGCTCATAACTCTCAAACATGTAAATTGCGTTGGAACCCTAAAATTGTGGGCAATAGCTCATGAAAATGGCCATAAAACACGAAAATGAGGAGTTTTGGTTCATGCCCTCAAACATTTATCGGGTCTAACAGTCATTTTAAATCGCCCTGGAACCCCCAAACCAATGCGTAATAACTCATGAAAAGGGCCATAAAACGCAAAAAACGACAAGTTCTTGGTCATAACTCTCAAACATGTAAATAGCCTTGGAACCAGAAAAATGTTGGCAATAGCTCATGAAAACGGCCATAAACGAGAAAACAATGAGGTTTTGGTCACTCGAACATGTATGGGGTCATACGGCCATGATAATCCACCTGCAACGCTAAAACTGTGGGAAATATCTCATAAAAACGAACATAAAATGCAAAAACTACGAGTTTTTGGTCATAACTCTCAAACATGTAAATCACCTTGGAACACCTAAAATGTGTGCGATAGCTCATGAAAATGGCCTTAAACGTGAAAACGACGAGTTTTTGGGTCATATATCTCAATCATGTATCGGGTCTTACGGCCTTGCGAACCCCCTGGAATGCCAAAACTGTGGGCAAAAGATCATGGAAATGACCATAAAATGCAAAAACAACGAGTTTTTGGTCATAACTCTCAAACATGTAAATCGCCTTGGAACCTGAAAAATGCACGCAATAGCTCATGAAATTGGCCTTAAACGTGAATACGACGAGTTTTTGGTCATATCTCTCAAACATGTATCGGGTCTTACGATCATTATAAAACGTCCCGGAACCTGAAAACTATGGGCAAGAACTCATGAAAACGTCCATAAAATGGAAAAACAAGGAGTTTTTGGTCATAACTCTCAAACATGCAAATCTCCTTGGAACGCGAAAAATTGGCGCAATAGCTCATGAAAATGGCCTTAAACGTGAAAACGATGAGTTTTTGGTCATATCTCTCAAACATGTATCGGGTCTTACCCCCATACTAATCCCCCTGGAACGCCTATGGGCAATAGCTCACGAAAACGGCAACAAAACATGAAAACAACAAGTTTTGTGGACGCACTCCGGGTCTTAAGGTCATTTTAAATCGCCATGGAAACGCAATTTTTTTTCAGTAACTCATGAAAATGGACATAAAACGCAAAAAATGACAAGTTTTTGCTCATAACTCTCAAACATGTAAATTGCGTTGGAACCCTAAAATTGTGGGAAATAGCTCATGAAAATGGCCATAAAACACGAAAATGAGGAGTTTTGGTTCATGCCCTCAAACATTTATCGGGTCTAACAGTCATTTTAAATCGCCCTGGAACCCCCAAACCAATGCGTAATAACTCATGAAAAGGGCCATAAAACGAAAAAAACGACAAGTTCTTGGTCATAACTCTGAAACATGTAAATAGCCTTGGAACCAGAAAAATGTTGGCAATAGCTCATGAAAACGGCCATAAACGAGAAAACAATGAGGTTTTGGTCACTCGAACATGTATGGGGTCATACGGCCATGATAATCCACCTGCAACGCTAAAACTGTGGGAAATATCTCATAAAAACGACCATAAAATGCAAAAACTACGAGTTTTTGGTCATAACTCTCAAACATGTAAATCACCTTGGAACACCTAAAATGTGTGCGATAGCTCATGAAAATGGCCTTAAACGTGAAAACGACGAGTTTTTGGGTCATATATCTCAATCATGTATCGGGTCTTACGGCCTTGCGAACCCCCTGGAACGCCAAAACTGTGGGCAAAAGATCATGGAAATGACCATAAAATGCAAAAACAACGAGTTTTTGGTCATAACTCTCAAACATGTAAATCGCCTTGGAACCTGAAAAATGCACGCAATAGCTCATGAAATTGGCCTTAAACGTGAATACGACGAGTTTTTGGTCATATCTCTCAAACATGTATCGGGTCTTACGATCATTATAAAACGTCCCGGAACCTGAAAACTATGGGCAAGAACTCATGAAAACGTCCATAAAATGGAAAAACAAGGAGTTTTTGGTCATAACTCTCAAACATGCAAATCTCCTTGGAACGCGAAAAATTGGCGCAATAGCTCATGAAAATGGCCTTAAACGTGAAAACGATGAGTTTTTGGTCATATCTCTCAAACATGTATCGGGTCTTACCCCCATACTAATCCCCCTGGAACGCCTATGGGCAATAGCTCACGAAAACGGCAACAAAACATGAAAACAACAAGTTTTGTGGACGCACTCCGGGTCTTAAGGTCATTTTAAATCGCCATGGAAACGCAATTTTTTTTCAGTAACTCATGAAAATGGACATAAAACGCAAAAAATGACAAGTTTTTGCTCATAACTCTCAAACATGTAAATTGCGTTGGAACCCTAAAATTGTGGGCAATAGCTCATGAAAATGGCCATAAAACACGAAAATGAGGAGTTTTGGTTCATGCCCTCAAACATTTATCGGGTCTAACAGTCATTTTAAATCGCCCTGGAACCCCCAAACCAATGCGTAATAACTCATGAAAAGGGCCATAAAACGAAAAAAACGACAAGTTCTTGGTCATAACTCTCAAACATGTAAATCGCCTTGGAACCAGAAAAATGTTGGCAATAGCTCATGAAAACGGCCATAAACGAGAAAACAATGAGGTTTTGGTCACTCGAACATGTATGGGGTCATACGGCCATGATAATCCACCTGCAACGCTAAAACTGTGGGAAATAGCTCATAAAAATGACCATAAAATGCAAAAACTACGAGTTTTTGGTCATAACTCTCAAACATGTAAATCACCTTGGAATCCGAAAAATGTGCGCAATAGCTCATGAAAATGGCCTTAAACGTGAATACGACGAGTTTTTGGTCATAACTCTCAAACATATATCGGGTCTTACGGACATGTGAATCCCCCTGGAACGCGAAAACTATGGGCAATAGCTCATGAAAATGGCCATAAAACATGAAAACAACGAGTTTTTGTTCACGCACTCAAACATGTATCGGGTCTTAAGGTCATTTTAAATCGCCCTGGAACCAGAAAACTATTCTTTTGAACCTCTAATAGTAGGAAAGGCTCCTACTGCTTTGCCATTAAGTAGAAATCACAGAAGTCTTTTTACATATTTACAATGGGAAATGCCCAGCAGGATAAAGGCAAAAGAAAATTACAGAGAGGAGATAATGTTTTGGATGTGAGGATGAATATCCTCCTTAGTCCTATGGACTAAAAGATTCAAGTCTAAGACCAGTCTAGTCCTCCAGGAAGCTACAGTTGGTTGAATACCATTGAATAGTAAATTATTCCTTTCTTTCCAGATGTTCCAGGCTCCTAACAAAACAATTTCCATGTACAGCTTTTGGTTCCAAGAGGCCTTCCCTAATTCAATTATCTGTAATCTTGTAGTTCTTGTAGTTCCTGAGGGCCAAGTTATATGGAGAAGGTCCCAACAAGATTTGCTAATGGGGCATTCAAAAATCATATGCTCTATAGTTTCTTCTGGAGGATTGGCACGCATTAGACAATCATAACCTGAACTTAGAGAGAAATTTCTCCTTCTTAGCATATTTCTGGTGTTAAGTCTGTCTGATAAGACTAGCCATCAAAAAAATTTGACTTTTGGGGTGCATCTGGCATTCCATAACCATTTAAAGGCGATGTGTGGCTCTAAGTCCTTGAAATAGAATTGATAGTATAGACCTGAAGAGAATTTGCCATTACCCCAAACATATGACCATTTGTCTGAATTGTCTTGGGTCATTGTTATTCCCTGCAGATATTCTGAATGTCTTTTAATTCCTCCAGGGCTTCAGGAGAGAGAGGCAGGAAAACAATATTGTGTAGTGAATCTGATGAAAGGAATTCTTGAACAGACATGTCTTGTTTCCTGAGATAGGAGAAAATCCTAGGATGTCTATCTTCAAACACCCCATGTTGCCAATTGTCCTTCCAAAATAAAGTTGAAGTGCCATTGCCAATTGAGCTCAAAGCAATACCTCTAAAAATGTGAGACAGTTTAAAAACATCCTTCCACCAGAAAGATCGTCTAGGAGATATAGCATGGGGAATCTTATCATTATAGTAAGCATTCCAAATCAATGTGACCCATGGAGTGTCAACTTTATTATAGAATTTATGTAAATATTTTAATAAGAGCCCATCATTCTGTACTCTAGGATTTAGAATTCCCAGTCCTCCTTTCTTCTTTGGTCTACAAATTTTGTCCCATGCTACCAGTGAATAACATTTCTCTCCATACTCTGCTTTTTTGTTCCATAGACAGTGTCTTTGAATTTTCTCCACATGATTTATGATTTTCTCTGGTAATTTAGTTGAACACATTGCAAAAGTTGCAATGGAAGCCAATAAAGAATTTATAACTGAAACCCTACCACTATATGACATCATTAGAAAATAAGATGAAACTTTCCATCAATCATATCCACCAGAGGCATTAAATCATATACAGTAGGTTTGGTAGTTCACAATGGCAGACCTAGATATTTAAAAGGGCATAGCGGACACAATACAACCAATTATATTTGCAATTTCCTTAGTATTGTCTTCCGACAGATTAATAGGTATCATGTTGGACTTCTGAAAATTATTTGTCAGTCCAGTAGAAGTGGCATATTTCTGAAGAATCTCCTTCATGACATGAACTTGATCTATGTAGGTAGGCATGATAATTAATGTATCATCAGCATATTGTACAATTGGGAAATCTTGTCCAAAGTCAGGAGAGGATGGAGCATGCAAAATATTTTCCCTAAAGGCTTTATTGATGGCAGACTGTAAGAGGTCAGCAGCAAGAACAAAAATCAGAGGAGATAGAGGATCTCCATGTCTGACACCTCTCATACAGTGAAATTGTCTGCCAGGGACCCCATTCAATAAAATGGCTCATTTACCTGTCCCAAAAATAATTTCAATCCATTTCAACCATCTTCAATCAAATCCCATTTGTCTCATAATCTTGATCATAGCAGAGTGATAAATTGTGTCATAGGCTTTGGCAAAGTCCAACTTTAATAACATGATCTCATTTTTTGAAGTCTCACATTGGTAAATAAATTCAAAAGCCCAAGCCAAGCAATCTTGTATGTTTCTCCCTTTAAGAAACCCATATTGATTTTTGTGCACAATCTGAAGGACTACCTTCTGTAATCAATTTGCCAGTATTTTGCTAATAAGTTTTAGTATACAATTGCACAAAACTATTGTCAATAACTCATGAAAATGGACATAAAACGCAAAAAACGACAAGTTTTTGCTCATAACTCTCAAACATGTATATTGCCTTGGAACCCCAAAAATATGGGCAATAGCTCATGGATATTGCCATAAAACACGAAAATGACGAGTTTTGGGTCATGCCCTCAAACATGTATCGGGTCTTACGGTCATTTTAAATCGCCCTAGAACACCCAAACCTATGCGCAATAACTCCTGAAAATGGCCATGAAACGTAAAAATGACAAGTTCTTCGTCACAACTCTCAAACATGTAAATCGCCCTGGAGCCCCAAAACTATGGGGAATACCTCACGAAAATACCCATAAAACACGAAAATGAGGAGTTTTGGGTTATGCCCGCAAACATGTATCGGGTCTTACGATCATTGTAAATCGGCCTAGAACCCCAAAACTATGGGCAATAACTCATGAAAACAACCATAAAGTGCAAAAACAACGAGTTTTTGGTCATAATTCTCAAACATGTAAATCGCCTTGGAACACGAAAAATATGCGCAATAGCTCATGAAAATGGCCTTAAACGGGAAAACGGCGAGTTTTTGGTCATAACTCTCAAACATGTATCGGTCTTACCCCCATACGAATCCCCCTGGAACGCCAAAACTGTGGGCAATAGCTCATGAAGACGGCCATAAAACACGAAAACAACAAGTTTTGTGGACGCACTCAAACATGCATCAGGTCTTAAGGTCATTTTAAATTGCTCGGGAACCACAAAAATATTGTCAATAACTCATGAAAATGGACATAAAATGCAAAAGCGACAATTTTTTTCTCATAACTCTCAAATATGTAAATTGCCTTGGAACCCTAAAATTATGGGCAATAGCTCATGAAAACGGCCATAAAACACGAAAATGAGGATTTTGGATTCATGCCCTCAAACATTTATCGGATCTTACGGTCATTGTAAATCATCCTAGAACCCAAAAACTATGGGCATTAACTCATGAAAACGGCCATAAAATGCAAAAACAATGAGTTTTTGGTCATAACTCTCAAACATGTCAATCGCCTTGGAACGCGAAAAATGTGCGCGATAGCTCATAAAAATGGCCTTAAACGTGAAAACGACGAGTTTTTGTGTCATATATCTCACACATGTATCGGGCCTTACGGCCTTGCGAACCCCCTGGAATGCCAAAACTGTGGGCAATAGATCATGAAAATGACCATAAAATGCAAAAACAACGAGTTTTTGGTCATAACTCTCAAACATGTAAATCTCCTTGGATCCTGAAAAATGTGCGCAATAGCTCATGAAAATGGCCTTAAACGTGAATACGACGAGGTTTTGGTCATATCTCTCAAACATGTATCGGGTCTTACAATCATTATAAATCGTCCTTGAACCCAAAAACTATGGGCAAGAACTCATGAAAGCTGCCATAAAATGCAAAAACAACGCGTTTTTGGTCATAACTCTCAACCATGTAAATCGCCTTGGAACGCGAAAAATTTGCGCAATAGCTCATGAAAATGGCCTTAAACGTGAAAACAACGAGTTTTTGGTCATATCTCAAACATGTATCGGGTCTTACCCCCATACGAATCCCCCTGGAATGCCAAAACTATGGGCAATAGCTCATGAAAACGGCCACAAAACACGAAAACAACAAGTTTTGTGGACGCACTCCGGGTCTTAAGGTCATTTTAAATCGCCATGGAACCGCAAAATTATTTTCAGTAACTCATGAACCTGGACATAAAACGCAAAAAAATGACAAGTTTTTGCTCATAACTCTCAAACATGTAAATTGCCTTGGACACTACTAGGAAAATGGCTATAGGTAATCAGCACATCCGTGGCTCACATGGTTGAAGTGCCCCACGGCTAAAACAGGCGTGGCTCGCCTATGGGCACTGCCCTACTAGTAACTAGAACAACCGTGGCGCACATGACCACTAGTGCAGGCCACCCCCATTAACTCCGGTTGGGAGGGCCCTCTAACAGCGGTTCCCCAACCGCTGTTGAGGGTTCGGTGTTAGAGGGGGGGCCCTTTAACACCGGTTCTTATACGAACCGGTGTTAAAGGGTGGCGCACGTGGGGCTGCCGCAGGCCTCAGCCCCCCCTCCCTTTAACACTGGTTCGTATCTGGAACCGGTGTTAAAGGTTCTTCTGCCGCGGCAGAGATTTAGGCCGTTTTCCTGCCACGACAGAACTCTACCGCGGCAGGAAAACGACCTAAATCTCTGCCGCGGCAGACTTCTGCCTCTGCCCCGTTCTGGGCGTATTTCTGCGGGAGGGGGGAGCGAGGGGGAATCGATCGGGAGCGGTATACACATAAATCGTCATCGGTACATACGAGTACATGAATAATTAAGCAACTATTATTATACACAAACATCGTCATCGGCACATACATCGTCATCGGCACATACATCGTCATCGTTCATTTTGGTGGATATCTAAAGAGTTCTCCGCCAGGCGTGACGACCTCATCAAGTATGAACCCCGCCAATTCCTCTTGAATGGCTCGTATGCGTTCAAATGGTAGGAGTTGGTCCCGCATCCGTTCGATCTGAATATATATGAAGAATGGGCCGTCAATATATATATAAGAATAAAACTCAACACAATTGATGGTAATAAAATAATGTTGTGGACTTTGTTTACTTACTCTAAGTTGTTCTAGTGCGGCTTGGCCCGTCGCACATATCGTGTTGCGAATGAATTCGCCAACATAGTACCCACATAAGTTATTGCCGTGTCCCTGATGCGCGCACTTTACGAGAATAGAGAGTTCAATCAAAATAATAATCAATAAAGCATGATATAATGGAATTGGAAGCTAGCTAGTATTACTTACATTTTGGTCTACAAATTTTAGTTCTTCTGACCATTCACCCACGGCCCTGCCCGTGAACCTTTTCCAAACCCTGTCCGACAAAGAAAATGGATAAAGGAGTAATTAATTACTTATTGTCACGAAAGTTGCCGATCTAGTGCGATAATATGATTGAAATTACCTCTGGAGCATCTCTCTAAAGTTTGCCCATATCTCTTTTTCTTTTCGTAACGAGTCCATGACAAGGACTTTTTCTGAGTCGGGTTGAATGACTAGCAGAATAAAGTGGAACCTACGCACGCATAACTCATCATCAGTTACACTTAACATCGAGTAAGCTGAAATAGAATGTGTACAAGAGAGAGGGTAACAGTACTCACGAGAAGTTGTAAGGCAATAGTATTTCCCTTTTGGTTTGTTGTCTCAGTAAAGACGTTAGCAAGTAATCTTCTGTTTGCCCGGGTTTGGTTTCTACCACTTCTTCATGAACTCTATTTGGGTCAACGAACCCAATGACAAAAGGGCCTCCTTTCCTGCATTCCATAACCTTTTTCCTGCATAATAGTATATACATATATGGTGAGCATATATATATACATGCAATTAATAAAGTGAATGAGATGAGATATAAATTATATAAATAGTACTTACACACAATAAAGGCTGATGGCAGCTTTGTCGAGTTCCTTCTGATTGAATAGAAAATGCAAGTCTTGAATGTTGAAGTCGATCGCGTCATTTCCGCAGAAGAAAATATCATCTCTTATATGCGCCGTGATCCATTCTACCTTTCTCGTCTTGCAGAAATGAAGGTACCACTTGTGCAATTTTTGCATCTTTGTTGGTAGAGTCTTGAGCTCCTCTTTCTTGACGAGATTCTTCCCATACTTCCATGGTTGTATGGGGTTGGCATCGCATTTGGGCAAGTTGTCTCCCATGACGTTCAAGTATGCAATGTAAGTCATCCCCATCTCATTGGCCTTTCTTTGTAGCTCTGCCTCGTAATCATTTACGGGAGGAGCGTCCCGTGTGTCGAACATTTGGAGCGGGGCACATGATTGGTTTTCCTGCTCTCCGAGCATGGGAACTGTTTTCTGGGGTGCCTCACGACTGCTACTTTCAGTCTCCCTACGGCGCCTTGCATCCGCCTTCAAAATCTGGCGCTCGTCGTCCGGCACAAGTGGTGTTTCAGGTTTCAAAAGATTATTGTAAAACTTCTCCACCACCGCCGGATCTATTTTCTCCTTTGGCTCGGCCCGTCTAGGTGCAAAGAATTTCTTGACCTGTTCTTCCGAGATCCTATTGGTCTCCTCGTCGCTGCGATTCCACGGTAAAACCGGCAATGGCTTGGCGGAAGGCTGCGGGACGTAGTTTTTTGAACTCTTTGGCGTACAGTTTCCTGCGGATTTCTTTGTGGAAGTGCTACTGATGCTCCTCATGGCAGTGCTCTTCCGCTTACGCTGAGGAGATGGCTGAAGCACCGGAGATGGCTGACGGGCCGGAGATGGCTGCCGCGTAGGAGATGGCTGACGGGCCGGAGATGGCTGCCGCGCAGGAGATGGCTGCCACGCAGGAGATAGCTAAAGCGTCTCAGACTGCTGACGCTGCGGAGACGGCCGGGGTGCCAGTGACCTCCAATTTGGAAGCACAATGTGTTCCTTCTTCCAAAGAATGGTTGTTTTCACTGCAAATTTGAGTTGAGTTTCCCCTTCACCTGTAGCATGGTCAAGCTGTGCTTCCTCATATTCCTTCACAACCTCATCCACCCCGACAATAGCATAGCCATCTGGAATCGGTCGGCAGTGGTAAGTTCCACCAGCTACAGGAGGTAAGGCATAGCCGACAGCCACCTTAATGGATAAGCCCATTAATCTCACATGCAGCTCAGCGTGTTCGCTCTCCGTGATCTCATCCACGGGGTATCGAGGACCCGTCATTTCAAGCGTGGGCTGCACGTTCTCCGTGGAAGCCACACTGCTTTTCCGCGCAGAGTCTGGGCCGCGGGCAGCTTCCAATGCAGGCTCTTCGTGCCGCTGAGATGGGCCGGTAGCTTGATGGCTCTGTTGTGCATTCACTTGCGCCTGCAGCGCCGCAAGTGCATGTTCTATCTGTGTCATCCGCTCTGTACGCTCTTTTTCTTTTCTGCCGCGCCATCTGTAAGAGTCGCTCCAGTCGGCAAACCCATCCTTCCACGTCATACCCCATGTGCCTCGTGCATGTCCAGGGTGTTCTTTTTTACCGATGGCGCGTGTGAGCTGGTCATTCTCTCTATCGGGATGGAAGGTCCTGGCGGATGTTTCCTCGTATGCCGTGATGAGTTCAGTGACGGGTTTGGCAAGGAGGGTTGGGAAGATACACAATCCTGTTTCTGGGTCCAACCTTGCCCCGATTCCGTAGAACCAAGTCTTTGCACGTAGGTCCCACCCATCTGTCTGGGGTGTGATCCCTCTCTCGCGCAGGGCCTTCTCAGCTTCCTCCCACTTAGGCCTCTGAGATATGTAGCCACCTGACCCCGTCCTCTGGTGATATTCATTCTTCAGGGCATTAAGCGTATTGGTTTCTGACCTCTTTTTAGCTATAGCACTTTTTTTATATGTCTCAAATTCGGGCCAGTGAGGTCTTATCTTCGCATAATATGCATCTTCGAAATTTGGAGTCTCGCCAGATTTGACAAATTTGTTCAATTTTGTCTTCCAGTTGCGTAAAGCATTAGCCATCTTCTTTAGAGTCCACTCTTTGACCTTTTCCTTTATAACCGGGTTGTTTTCATCCTCCTCTGGCGGAAGGGTGAAATTTACCAACAACGAATTCCAAAGCGTTTCTTTGGATCTGTCATCGACAAAGGTACCGTCGCCCTTCTTTGGCTTATTCCAATTTTCAATTATGATTGGGATTTGGTCCCTAACAAGAACTCCAGCCTGACGTACAAATTTGTCTGCAGCCTTCTTGGGCTTCATCGGCCTGCCATCAACACGGACTGCTTCGATCGTGAACTTTGCACGATCTTTCAACCGCTGGCTCGCGCCTCGCTTGCTCTTTTTCGTAGAAGAAGATGGTTGCTGGCTGGTCGATCCAGAGGGATAAAAGAAGAAAGAAGCGTTAATTAATACATGTAGAAGAAGATTGTTGGTGGAAGTCAGCAGAGGCTTAATCAATGCATATAACTCACCGGACTTTGTAACCATTAAATTGCGTTCACCGGAGTCTTCATCTTCTCCATGACTAGTACTTGAGCTGTCGTCATCATGTCCCTCCAAGTTCAGATATTGTGAGGTGTCCTCATCAATAATGTTCTCCATTATTTCTTCTTCTTCAAGGTTTCTACTAAGTGGATCCATAGTTTCTAAAACAATAATATTATCTAGAGTAAGAGTGTAAACATTCAAGTGGACTTGGATTCATACACAAATATACATATTATTCATACAAAAATACACAAATAAATACACAAATGAGTCAGAGGTCCAATTTGTATACAAGTTTTAATCTATGCATGTAGTACAATTTATCGAGCAAACAAGTTTTAATCAGGATGAGTTAGCAATCACACACGTGGCAGACACGTGGCGCTCACCGGTGGGGTGACGTTGGTCTCGTCGGGCGGCGGTGCTCGTCGGACGGATGCGGCGGTCTCGTCGGGCCGCGGTGATAGCGGCGGGCTCGACGGGCGGCGGGCGGCGTCGGCGTTGAGGCGTGGCCTACGAGCTCCGAAGCGGCGGCGGCGAGACGATCCTGCACGGGGAAGAGAGCGAGGTGGTCAGGGATCCTCGAAATAGGCTTGCGCCCCGCTATATTAATATAGCAATCACAAGATACAACGACAATGTTGGAGCAACAGAAAAGCTAGCAACAGCACAATCTAACCCAAAAGAAAATAAAGATAAAAATAAAAGAAACAAATGCCGACATCGAGCAGATCGACGAACGAAAACGACCCGTGACCGCTGCGCCCTCCGGAGTTGTCCCACCTCACTCCTAGCACTTCGAAGCACCGTGTTTCAAGCAACACCTTCAAGAAGGAATGCGACGTCGACGACGCTGTTGCCCGGACTTGTCCTAGGGTTTCCCTCGATATCCTCTCAGTGTCAGAGGGTTTGGATGGATTCCCTGTTTCTAAACTTGTGTTCGATCGATCTGGCTCAGTGGGGGGAAGAAAGGAAGGGGAAGGTGAAATAAGTTATGGGTCCCAAATTGTCTAAAGGGGTCCCACAGTACTTTACATATTTCATAAAAGTCCCTGGTATTTTTGAAAAAATCAAAACAGAATTTGAAATGAAAATATAAACAGAAAATACAAAAGAGAAATAAAAAAAGAGTTTTCTGAAAAAAATGGAGCCAGACCAGCTTAACAGGCAGGCCCAGCTTCCCCTTCCCTCTGCCTGCCGCACATCGCAGCTCCCGCGGCCCAGAAGCAGCCCACCCGGCCCGGTACCACTTCATCCCTCTCTTCGTCGTCTTCCTCCTCCCAGGCGCACTGCTCGGTGTCGCCGGCGCCGTCGTTGATCTCCGCCGCCTGCGCTCCGCCGTCCGTCACGCTGCAGGAGAGGATAAGGACGCCCCGCCGACGCCCTTGCTCCCCTATCCACTCCTCCCCCTCCCCAGAGACCTCTCTCTCTTCTCCCTCGCGCGGACCCGAACCCCTAGCCACCCAGGTTCCGACGATCGCCGCCGTACCGCACCTTCCCGTGCTCGTCCGAGCAGGCGACCGAAACCACCGTGCTCCCCTGCGTCTACTCGTCAAAGGAATCAGCGTGGAGCGCCTGCAATCGGCCGTCCCGATCCGTTCTTCCTCGTCACCGACGCCGTTCGCCATCGCCATTACCTCCGTTCCCAAGCTCCCCCGTCCTTGTCGATGTCACTCACGCGTCAAGGGTGAGCTCATGGTCCTCTAGGACCTCTCCAATCCTCCCATCTCTCTCTGGTTCGAGCTCGCGCCGAGAGCCTCCCATTGCCGCCGTCGGCCGTCGTCCCCCCTCTCCTCCTCGCCAACATGGACTCGTCAGCCCGCAACCCGACGAGGGAGCCGCGTCGCCGTCGCCCTCCGCGTCGGCTTCGGTGTGGCGTCGGCCGCCCCGACGGAAGTTTCGGCGGGCGCGTTAGAGGGAGGGGAAGGATGCGGGGAAGAGAGGGTCGGGGGCGGCGGACCTCGAGCTCCGAAGCGGCGGTGGCAAGACGGCGGGTCGGGGGCGGCGAGACGGAGGACCTCGATCGATCTGGTTCAGTGGGGGGAAGAAAGGAAGGGGAAGGTGAAATAAATACACACCCCCCTTTAACACCGGTTCGTGGCTGGAACCGGTGTTAAAGGGGGGGAATCCGTTTCCCGCGCGCATTTATTACCCCCCCTTTAACACCGGTTCCAGCCACGAACCGGTGTTAAAGGGGGGGTGGTGCGCGCGGGAAACGAAATAAATGCCCCCCCCCTTTAACACCGGTTCCTGTCGGGAACCGGTATTAAAGGGGGGCATTTATTTCATGCATTAAAGGGGCATTTTTAATTCAAAAAATATGATATGAATTTAGAAAATTCATATCTTTTTCATTTCAACTCAGAAAAATATGAATAATATATCATAATTTTCATAAAAATAATTTCTATCCATTCATGTAAATCATTTTATATTTACTTTACATGAAAATTTTCAAAATAATTAAAACACTTACATATAAATTTTGATTATCCAATTCAAACCAAAATAAATTGTTAAATCCTAAAACTTTGAACATAAGAAATATTAAGCATCTAAAAAATGATTTTTATTAGATCAAATCATATTTTAATGCCGCATCTTTTGTATTGACATTTTTGAATTGATTGGATATTTAAATGTCGCATCTTTTGTATACACTTGAATCTCACCAAGCCTCGCTCAACTTGCATTGTATTTTGATAAAATAGCATATTGTGAACCTAAAAATGATTTTTGTAAAAAATCATGAGCATCATATCATGTACTTGTAGTTCATATCTGACCCACTTCCTGCCGATTCGGTAGGAATTTGTCTTTTTCACCAGAGGTGGACGGAAAGGTTTCAGATCCCCCTGTTGGTACATTGTGCATATAAGGTGGTCTAGTATTTTTGTAAAATGTGTTGGTGGTTTTTTGAATTAGCCATTTGGTGGTTGCTTCACAAAACCGTCCGTTTTTTATGCTCGGAAAATGGAAAATGCCTTTTTGGTGCGATAAAAAGGAAAACTTCCTCTTGCAACATTGTTTGCCATGCCATGATGTACATGTATGCACAATATGGACATATTATCACAAACTATGCCTTGATTCTAGCCATAACATTGGTCATTTGACCCGAAAGCCAAGAAACCTCGAATGAGATAGGTCATTTTGAGACAGTTACATAAAGCCGAACTGGAACTGATAATTAAGATACATAAAAGAACTGAAAATTAAGATACATAAAAGAACTGAAAATTAAGATACATGGCCAGATTAAGTAACAATCGGCCGAACTGGAACTGAAAATTAAGATACATAAAAGAACTGAAACTTAAGATACAAGGCCAGATTAAGTAACAATCGGCCGAACTTGTTTCGGAATGTTGGAGTGATTCAGTCATGCTCCTGCCTACACCTGTAATACTCGCCACTGTAGTCGTCGTACTCGCCGCCGCTGTCATCGCTGTCGTCGTCGGGGTCGCCGTAATTGAACCTCTGGAGAGTACGCGTGGGTTGGACTTGAGGGTACCGCGTGGGCTGGACTTGAGGGTAGCGCAGACGGGGGTTAGAGTCGGCGGCAGTGTCATAGGCCATGACGCTCTGGAGAGTCTGATCGCGCCACCATAGCCGACGGCCGGCCTCGTTGAAGTTAGGAGGAGGTGGGCCGTCCTCCTCGTGCCTGGCGAGCGCCCTCTCATGCCGATCCACGAAGAAGGCTTCCCAAGTAGGGAAATAGTCGGGATGGCATCTGGGATTCCTCCGCTGCTCCGGCGTGAGCTCAAAGTAGTAGTGGTTCGTGATGGCCATCCGGCGCGCCACACCTAGAGGGACAGGAGGAACCGGCACGCCTCTGACGCTCAGCATCCAGCCGATGGGGACACAGTAGCCCGGCGGGCAGGGGTAGTTCGAGGCGCAAAGCGCCTCCGCCTCCCTGGGGCTTACTGCTACGGTGGAAGCCATGGGAAAGAGTGATGAGGTTGCAGATATAAGTCTAGAGATGTGCAATGACAATGGAGGCCAACCCCCTACATATATATAGTGAACTAGCGGGAAGAACTGGAGGGAAGAACTGGCGGGAAGAAAAATGGCGGGAAGAAAAATGGCGGGAAGAAGAACTGGCGGGAAGAAAAATGGCGGGAAAAAATGGCGGGATGAACCTTTAGTCCCGGTTGGAGACACCAACCGGGACAAAACACGAGTCAGCACTAATAATAGGGGTGAGTGTCGACATTATGTCGTGCGGCGTGTACCTTGTCCCGGATGGTGTCACCAACCGGGACTAAAGATGAACCTTTAGTCCCGGTTGGAGACACCAACCAGGAAAAAACACGAGTCAGCACTAATAATAGGGGTGAGTGTCGACATTATGTCGTGCGGCGTGTACCTTGTCCCGGATGGTGTCACCAACCGGGACTAAAGATGAACCTTTTTAGTCCCGGTTAGAGACACCAACCGGGACTAAAGATGAACCTTTAGTCCCGGTTGGAGACACCATCCGGGACAAAACACGAGTCAGCACTAATAATAGGGGTGAGTGTCGACATTATTTCGTAAGTGTCAACACTATGTCGAGCTGCTTGTACTATAAATAGGCATCCTTGTGAGTCCAGTCCTCCAGCCAGTTTGAGGCAGGGACACCACTACGGCCAGTTTTAGGGAGATGCCGACGGAGCCCAGTCCTCCGGCATCTCCGAGAAACTGGTCATAGAGGCACTCCCTAATATGTGAAATTAGTTAGCTCCCAGGTGTATTGATCTAGTTAGAGAAGTTACAAAGCTGCAAGATGGTTTTCGAGAGCAGGGACACCACTACGGCCAATTTCAGGGAGATGCCGACGGAGCCTAGTCCTCTAGCATCTCCAAGAAACTGGTCATAGAGGCACTCCCTAATATGTGACCGCGCGCGTTTGGAGATCAGATCTTAATGGTAAGTACGAATCGGGACAAATTCTTCTCATAGTCCCGGTCCATCCACAAAACATGACTAACACTCAAGACATGTATTAATATTAAAAACATGAACTAGAGTTACATAATATGAGCATGAACTTCTTGGCATATGTCCTTCCTTATGATCGCTTCAGACATAACCATGGAGCATCTTCTTTACTTAACGGAATGCTTGGGTCAGTTTTCACTGTGAAGGGCGGAATTTCATCAAACTTATTATAATCTTCTGACATGTCTGTCTTGTCCTCGATTCCCACGATGTTTCTTTTCCCTGAAAGAACTATGTGACGCTTTGGCTCATCATATGATGTATTCGTTTGCATATTTTTTCTTTTTTTGGTCTGGAGGACATGTCCTTCACATAGAAAATCTGAGCCACATCATTGGCTAGGACGAATGGTTCGTCTAAGTTCTTCATAAGATTGTTGAGATCCGCCGTTGTCATTCCGTACTTCTTGTCTTCCTCAACCCCTCCTCCTGTTAGCTTGACCCATTTGCATCGAAACAAGGGGACCTTAAAATTAGGTCCATAGTCAAGTTCCCATATCTCCTCTATGAACCCATAATACGTGGTCTTTTGCCCATTGTCTTCTGCTGCATCGAAACGGACACCACTATTTTGGTTGGTGCTCTTTTTATCTTGGCCTATCGTGTAAAATGTATTCCCATTTATCTCGTACCCTTGGAAAGTACATATAGTCGAAGATGGTGTCCTGGACAACAAGTACAGCTGATCCCCAACAGTGGCGTTATTCGTGAGAAGTCTTTGCAGCCAGCCACCAAAACTCGCCATGTGTTCACTTATAATCCATTCATCAGACTGCCCCGGGTGTTTGAGGCATATTAAATTCTTGTGTTCATTGATATACGGGGCAACCAAGATAGATCTTTGTAAAACCGTGTAGTGTGCTTGATTGAGAGAATGCCCGTCCCTACATATCATTGCTTTACATCCAAGGGTGCCTTTTCCACGTAGTCTCCCCTCATGTCGTGATTCTGGAACACCAATCGCCTTAAGGTCAGGAATAAAATCAACACAGAACTCAATGACCTCCTCTGTTACATAGCCCTTGGAGATGCTTCCTTCTGGCCTAGCACAGTTATGAACATATTTCTTTAAGACTCCCATGTACCTCTCAAAGGGGAACATATTGTGTAGAAATACAGGACCGAGAATGGCAATCTCTTCTACTATGTGAACCAGGAGATGCGTCATAATACTGAAGAAGGATGGTGGGAACACCAACTCAAAGCTGACAAGACATTGGGCCACATCTGTTTGTAACCCTGGTAGGCTTTCTGGATCGATTACCTTCTGAGATATTGCATTGAGGAATGCACATAGCTTCACAATGGGTACTCGAACATTTTCAGGTAGAAGCCCCCTCAATGCAATCGGAAGCAATTGTGTCATAATCACGTGGCAGTCATGAGACTTCAGGTTTTGGAATTTTTTCTCTGCCATATTTATTATTCCCTTTATATTAGACGAGAAGCCAGACGGGACCTTGATACTGCTCAGACATTCAAAAAATATTTCCTTCTCTGCTTTGGTAAGAGCGTAGCTGGCAGGAGTTAAGTGGCATCGTTTACCCTTCTCGTTCTCAGGATGCATAGGCTCTTCAGGGGCCTTCAGACGTTGTTGGTCCTGCCGTGCTTCCGGTTTATCTTTTGTCTTCCCATACACTCCTAGAAAGCCTAGCAGGTTCACGCAAACATTCTTCGTCACGTGCATCACGTCGATTGAAGAGCGGACCTCTAAGACTTTCCAATAGGGTAGGTCCCAAAATATAGATTGCTTCTTCCACATGGGCGCGTGTCCGGCATCGTCATTCGGAACAGATAGACTGCCAGGACCTTTTCCAAAGATTACTTCTAGGTCCTTGACCATACCAAATACCTCCTCACCGGTACGGAGGACAGGCTTCCTCCGGGGTTCTGCCAGACGTTTGAAATGCTTTCCTTTCTTTCTTACTGGATGCAGGTTCGGAAGAAATCGGCGATACCCTAGGTACACAACCTTCTTACATTTATCCAAATATACACTTTCAGTATCATCTAAACAGTGTGTGCATGCATTGTATCCCTTGTTTGTCTGCCCTGAAATGTTACTAAGAGCAGGCCAATCATTGATGGTTACGAAAAGCAATGCTCGTAGGTCAAATGGCTCCCCTTTGTGCTCATCCCACATACGTACACCTGGTTTGGCCCACAGCTGTAAAAGTTCTTCAACTAATGGCCTTAGGTACACATCAATGTCGTTGCCGGGTTGCCTCGGGCCTTGGATGAGCACTGGCATCATAATGAACTTCCTCTTCATACACAACCAAGGAGGAAGGTTATAGATACATAGGGTCACAGGCCAGGTGCTGTGACTGCAGCTCTGCTCACCAAAAGGATTCATGCCGTCTGTACTTAGACCAAACCTTAAGTTCCTTGCGTCACGTGCGAAGTCCGGGTACTCTCGCTCGACTTTTCTCCACTGTGACCCATCAGCGGGGTGTCTCAACATCGCGTCTTTCTTACGGTCTTCCATGTGCCATCGCAACAACTTGGCATGCTCTTTATTTCTGAAGAGAAGTTTTAACCGTGGTACTATAGGAGCATACCACATAACCTTGGCGGGAACCTTCTTCCTAGGGGCCTCGCCCTCAACATCGCCAGGATCGTCTCGTCTGATCTTATACCGCAGTGCAGTGCATACCGGGCATGCATCCAAATTCTCGTACTTCTCACCGCGGTAGAGGATGCAGTCATTAATGCAGGCATGTATCTTTTGCACGTCTAATCCTAGAGGGCAGACAACCTTCTTTGCTTGGTATGTACTGTCGGGCAACTCATTATTTCTTGGAAGAAGATTCTTCATTTTTACCAACAACTTTGAAAATGCGCTGTCAGTCACACCATTCTCTGCCTTCCATTGCAGCAAATCCAGTGTGGCACCTAGATTTTTGTGGCCATCTTCGCAAGTTGGATACAACAATGTTTTGTGATCCTTTAACATCTGCTCCAGCTTCTCCTTCTCCTTTTCAGTTTCACATTCTTCCTTTGCATCAGTAATGGCCCGACCAAGATCGTCATCAGCGGGCCCATCTGCTCCCTCTTGATCTTCATTATCTACCTCCGTTGCATTATCATCATATTCAGGATACATATTATGATAGTTGTCATCATCCTCTTCTTCTTTGTTGTCTTCCATCACAACCCCTTTTTCTCCGTGCTTGGTCCAACAATTATAGCTGGGCATGAAACCGGATCGAAGCAGGTGGGCGTGAATGGTTCTGGTATTTGAGTAGTCTTTCTTGTTCTGACAGTGAACAGACGGACATCACATAAAACCATTGTGACCACGATTTGCATTAGCCACAACGATGAAATTTTGGAGGCCCGTAATGCACTCGGAAGTGCGGCGGTCACCGTACATCCATTGTCGATTCATCTGCATTAATATGTAGTATATATCAAAAAATAATAGGGAGATGACCATTTATATATATAGTACATCAATGACACATGAAACTATAGTTGCCGACCTCGACCGAGACGGAAAGAGCAACAAGAAAGCTTATTTTGAGCTCTCGGGCATTTCACTGAACACCTCTAGTGCATATGAAAAAAAAACACAAACTAGCACTCTTCACACACTCTTGCTAGGCTCCAAAATGTGTAAGAATGGAAGAGTGGGGTGTGTGTGGGCTGGGGTGGTGTCTTATATAGCCTCCCCCCTTTAACACCGGTTCATGCCACGAACCGGTGTTAAAGGGGGGGGGGTGCGCGGGCCACTGCTGCAGGGACCTTTAACACCGGTTTAGGGTTTAGGGTTTAGGGTTCCTTTTTTGCCGCAGGGGCCACGCTGGTATGCCCCCCCCTTTAACACCGGTTCGTGAAAGAACCGGTGTTAAAGGCCTTTTTCGGGATCAACAAAAGACCTCGTTTCCACTAGTGGACCATAGTGCGCCATAGATATGTGTGGGCCAGGGCCCTCTTGGCCGCACGCCAGACATCCGTAGCGCACATAGTGTAGGTGCGCTACGCCTGTTGGTGTTACCCGTGGCTCATGTTGTGGGGGTGCGCTACACCTAAGCGCAGGCCCCTCTGCTCTGTAAAACGGTCAGACACATCCGTGGCGCACTATGGCATGTGCGCCACGGATGTTACTAATCCCTGTGGCGCACTGGGGCCGAGTGCGCCACGGATATGGCGATTTTTTTGGCAGCTCCACTTTATGTGCACATGTGTGATCATCCACCACCCCACACTTCACTTTCCCCTTCTTCTTCCTCCTTAGATCTAGTCGGGATCCTTCTCCTTCCCACCTCAATTTCTCCACTCATTCACCATTTTTAGCATGTAGAACTTGCCTTGGATGTTACATAAGTAATAGAGGAAGGTCTTCGGTCTCTCATCTCCTTCTCCGTTCTCGCGCGCACCTCTCCTTTCCATCTTTCTCGCGATTGGTCTCTCATCTCGGTAAGTTGTCCATGTAAGGATGTGTTCATGTGTATATGGATGATATGCTCATATGTATGTAGATGATCGATGTTCATGATGTGTGTATGAGAGGATCGATGGTCATATGTGTGTGTATATATGGAGAGTATCGATGATGCTCATGCATGTGTGTATGGAGAGGATAATGATATGTTCATGTGTGTATGGATCGGTTTCTCTCTCTTGTGTTTGTATGTGAACAAGTTGCCATTTGTTTTGCCAAAATGTTGATTCATTTCCATTTTGGCAAGACTTTGGCATTTCGCAAAGGTCCTAATTTTAGGATAGGTCATGCCGAAATTTTCTATCGACCATTGCATGCATGCATTGATTATGTGGTTCTAATAGACTTCTAATTGTACCGTGTACATAGTGCATGCAAAAATGGTGCTCATAATGAGTGAAGACATTGTGGCTAGATTTTTGAAATGTGCGACGGCCACATGATATGAAATAACAAGACGGAGATAAGATGTCCGTGCAGAAGATGCAAACTCAACTGGGTGATCGACCAAGATTCCGGGAATCTGCAGGCGCACCTGCTCCGCCATGGTTTCATGGATGGATACACTCGTTGGATAAGCGATGACGAAGACGATGGAGACGGTGAAGGTGGGCAACATGACGATGATCATCATCACGACGAGAACGGGCGAGATAATGAAGAGTCTCCTGGAGATGGTGAAGGTGCGGAAGAAGACCGGGATGATGATGATCAAGATGCCGGAGGAGCAGACGACGATGGAACAACGTCAGGCTAGGTGCGGGACCCTTATGTGCAAGAGCTGCTTCTCAAGCAGACAAGTAACACCAGGGCTGCCGCTAGAGAGAAAGCCAAGCTTGCGCAACTTGAGAAAGACGCGGTTACTCCATTGTATGAAGGATACAGGCCCGATGATACCCGGTTGAATGTAACGCTCAAGGCTATGGAGATGAATGCAAAACACAAATTGAGCGACGCAAGCTTCGACGATATGATGGCATTCTGGCACGATTATATCCCGGAGGGGAACACATGTCCAACTAGTATCGAGGACGCCAAGAAAATCGTCTGTCCTCTCGATCTACCGCACGTTAGATATCACGTATGCATCAACGATTGCATCATTTATCGGGGCGAGGACGCGGAGAAAACCACATGTCCGGTGTGCGGCATGAGTCGATACAAGAAAGGGAAGAAAGCACCTCGAAAAGTGGTATGGTACTTTCCTATCACTCCTCGTCTGCAGCGCTATTTCGCGGACCCTAAGGAAGCGAAGCTCATGCGATGGCATGCGGAAAGGAAGAAGCCAGGAGATGACGATGATGACCCCGAAAAGGATGAGCTGCTGACGCACCCTTCAGATGCTAGCCAGTGGAAAGCATTGGACCTCGAATTCCCAGAATTCGGTGGAGATTCGAGGAACATCAGGCTTGGTGCGAGCACCGATGTACTCAATCCGTTCGGTAGCCAGAGCAGCACGCACAACACTTGGCCCGTGTTTGTATGGATGTACAACCTCCCTCCATGGTTGTGCATGAAGAAGTACATACAAATGAGTATGCTAATTCAAGGGCCGAAACAACCTGGTACCAACATCAATCTGTATCTCGGGCTGTTGAAAGAGGAGCTAGCCACGTTATGGGAATCTGGAGCCAATACTTACGACGTCGTCGCACAAGATTATTTCACTATGAGAGCCGCGTTGGTCACTATGGTGCAAGACTATCCAGGTTGCGGGTATATCTCGGGGCAGGTTTCCAAGGATTCTGCGCATGCATTAGGTGCATGGATAACACAAGCTATCTCCAACTAGAGAAAGATCCAGGGTCATCGAAAACCGTGTTCATGGCGCACCAGAGGTGGCTCAGCAAGAATGATCCATGGAGAAAACGTGGAGACCTGTTCGATGGCAAATCCGAGACCCGAGGAATCCCAGAGCGTAGGAGCAGCGAAGAAGTGGAAGAGTTGCTGAAAAACTGGAAAGAAGCGAAAGAGGCAGCAACAAGACAAGCCGCTGATGAAGGTATGGAAAACAAGGTCTGTTTTCTGGGAGTTGCCATACTGGAAGTTTATCCGCATGCCTCATAGCCTCGACATCATGCATATCACGAAAAACGTGTGCGAGAGTCTGGTCGCCACCATAATCAACATGCTAGATAGGAAGAAAGATGGTCCGAAAGCAAGGCACGATCTGATATGCTTGGGTATCCGGAAGGAGCTTCACGGAGGACGCACTACTCCTGATGATCAGGAAGATGACGATGATCATGAGTCGGAGACGACACAAGGTCGTCGAAAGGGTAAAAAGTTCAAGAAGAACGAATATTACTGCCCTCCTTCTTGCTTCACTCTAAGCTAGGATAAGATCAAACAGTTTTTCAAGTGCCTTCTAGAAGTCAAATTTCCTTACGGCTACGCGGGCAAGATAAGCAGATACCTAGACGAGGCGAAGCAGAGCTTCAGTGGCATGAAGTCTCACGACTGTGCCGTGCTAATGACGCAGGTATTTCCGGTCGCACTAAGAGGGATAATGGACGAGCACGTCCGTGAAACATTATTTGGCCTCTGCAAGTTTTTCGACGTCATCTCTAGGAAGTCGATTGGCATGAATCAGCTCGGGAGGCTACATGAGGATATCGTGGTGATACTATGCGAGCTTGAGGTCTACTTCCCACCCGCATTCTTCGACATTATGGTGCATCTGCTGGTCCATGTCGTGGAGGACATCGTCCAACTCGGGTCGATGTTCCTCCGCAGCATGATGGCGTTCGAAAGGATGAACGGACACATCAAAGGATACGTTCGCAACAGGTCCCGTCCAGATGGAAGCATAGCCAAGGGCTTTCTGGCCGAAGAGTGCATCTCTTTCTACACGAATTATCTAGACATCGAGAACCCTGTCGGTCTTCCCGTCAATAGGCACCTTGGCAAGCTCGACGGATCTGGTCACCGAGAGGGTCGTCGCATACTGCATGCAGACTTCGATTTTCGACGCGCAGACTTTGATCGAGCAAACCTCGTCGCGCTACAACATTTAGAACTGGTCGATCCTTGGGTACATAAGCACAAAAGGTTAATCGAGAAGAAGTACAGTGACTGGGGCATACAGAGGACGCAGGGAGAAATAATCAAAGAGCACAACTCAGATTTCACGCATTGGTTTAGGCATACGCTCCTTGATAATCCCTCGCGATCGCATTCTTCTGACACGGAAAAGATCATATTCACCTTGTCGTAGGGACCGATGCAAAACCTGGTGACCTACCAGGCATATGATATCAACTTCTACACATTCTACATGGAGGAAAAGGACAACAAGTGTGATTATCAGAACTCGGGCGTAACGTCGGAATTCTACACCGATGACAACATGAAGGAAAGATTCTACGGAAGAATCAAGGAGATCTGGGAGGTCGACTACTGTGGAGAAAAGGTGCCGATGTTCCGTGTTAGATGGGCAAAGAGCATCGAAAGAGAAGACCGGTATTTCACAACCATGGTTATACCCGAAGCAGCCAAATTCAAGGCCGTCGGTGCGAACGTGGCCGCAAAAAATGAACCGTGGGTACTGGCTACCAAAGTGGACCAATGTTTTTTCATTACCGACCCAATAAAGCCTAACCGTGTTGTCGTGAGGAGAGGAAAAAGAAACATCATCGGAATGGATGGAGTCGCCAACGAGCAAGACTTCGACCAGAACGGTGATCCAAAGATTGAAGATGACGACGACTACGATGCAACAACATACATCACAAGAAGAAAAAGGACAACCCTACCCAAAAAAGGTAGCCCGTTCGAAAGAAGAAACATTAAAGTGCCAGGGCTAAATTATTCAACCGCGACAAAGAAGGGAAAAAAGATTGTAAAACGCTAGCTCAAAAAATATTGTAAAACGCGTGGTCGAACAAGATTGTAATATTCATGGACAAATTATTATGACATATTTGTATCATGGACAAATTATTATGAAATATTTGAATCATATTTAATTTGTACCACTTTTATGACATATATTATCACTTTTGGGCATTTTTGGAATATTTAAAAGTATTTTAAAAACAAAACAAAACTTTTATGGAATATATCACCACTTTTGGGCATTTTTTGGAACATTTAAAAATATTTTTAAAATAACAATAAAAAATGTGGGCACCAGGATTCGAACATCACAAGAAGAAAAAGGACAACCCTACCCAAAAAAGGTAGCCCGTTCGCAAGAAGAAACATTAAAGTGCCGGGGCTAAATTATTCAACCGCGACAAAGAAGGGAAAAAAGATTGTAAAACGCTAGCTCAAAAAATATTGTAAAACGCGTGGTCGAATAAGATTGTAATATTCATGGACAAATTATTATGACATATTTGTATCATGGACAAATTATTATGAAATATTTGAATCATATTTAATTTGTACCACTTTTATGACATATATTATCACTTTTGGGCATTTTTGGAATATTTAAAAGTATTTTAAAAACAAAACAAAACTTTTATGGAATATATCACCACTTTTGGGCATTTTTTGGAACATTTAAAAATATTTTTAAAATAAAAATAAAAAATGTGGGCACCAGGATTCGAACCTGGGTGCTCACAGGTTTAGATTAAAACAGCGAGCAGAACTACTGGGATAGGGCAATGTTAGTTGTCAACTATGGGGGTGGCAGCCCTCTTATCTGAGTAGTCCTACCCACTTAGGTGTAGCGCACCCTGGCCAAGTGCGCTACGGATAACCGTAACGCACTTGACCAGGGTGCGCTACGCCTAAGTGGGTTGGACTAGTCAACTCGCCGCGTCGGCCCTACCCTCCCTCATCGTCCTCAGACACGGATCAAACCCATCTGCATCAACGCGCCGCCGCCCATCGACGCGCCGCCGCCGCATCCACGCCAGGAGAGGAGGAGGAGCATTGCCACGCCAGGAGAGGAGGAGGAGCATCACCAGCCAGGAGGAGGAGGAGGAGCAGACCGCCGCGCCAGGAGAGGAGAAGGAGCATCGCCAGCCAGGAGGAGGTGGAGGAGGAGGGTCGCCCGCGCGCTCGCCTCGCCAGCGGCCTCGATCGCCTACAGCCCCGCCTCGCCAGCCACCCCACCCGCGGGCTCGTCCTCGTCCTCGTCTTAGAGGTGAGTCTTCTCCCCTCTCTCCATCTCTCCCCTCTCCACTTCTCGGTTGATTTAGGTTTAGGCTTAGGCTTAGGCTTAGGCATTGATTTAGAATTAGATTTAGGTTTAGGTTGACAGTGAGGTTTAGGTTGATTTAGGATTAGATTTAGGTTTAGGTTTACGTTTAGGTAGTTCTTGTCTGAATGATCTGTTAGAAATAGAGAGCAAACAGAAGATGTATATACTGATTAGCAGTGAGGTTAGATAGTGAGGTAGTGAATGATCTTGTAGCTTGTAGCAGTAGCTGGTAGTAGGAATTTTAGCCCATGATTAACAGTTGAATGTTAGCCCATGATTAGCTAGGGTTAGAAAATGATTAGCTAGTGTTATCCCATGATTAGCAGTTGAGGTTAGCCCATGATTAGAGTGGTTTCGGAGTGGTTTCAGAGATACAGGTAGTTGACAGAGATACAATTGTATGTTGTTGATGAACATTTTTAATTGTCCTTGGATTATGGTGTCGACAGAGATATATATATCACTAATGATGCAAGATTAATTTAAATTGACCTTGGATTATTCAGTACAGCAAGGTTTAAATGCTCAAGTACTTCTAGTTCTAGGTATTAATTTAAATAAGAGAGTGCGAAAGCTGATGCTTCAGGGTTGTACAACATCTGGTTTTACACTCCTGGGTGGACACTTAATTTTTTTTTAAAAGCTCTGTTGACACATAAGGTTCAGATTTATCTCTGTTGACAGTATTGACACATTAGGGTTCAAAGTAGTGCTGGAGGTTGTTGACACATTAGGGTTCAGAGTAGTGCAGGAGGTTATATGATCATGTTTGTGCCCCTGACTGAATATGGTAGCTGTTCTGGTGTTATGGTTCCTCCATTTTCTTTTCTCCATTATGCCCATAGATGTGGTAGCTGTTCTAGTATTGGTGTCCCTTGCAAACCTGCAACTGAACTGATTTTGTAAATAATTGCACACAAAAATATGGTGCTTGTTTTATTCTGGTAAATAATTGCACACAAAAACCTGCCACTAAACTGATTTTGTTCTGGTGTTGTTGGTGTCCCTTGCATACCTGGTAGGGTTCAGAGTATGGTGCTAATAACACTAAATATGCTTGCTAAATATGCTGAATATGCTTGCTAAATATTGCTTGCTAAAAACTGCCACTGAACTGAATATGCTTGCTAAATATTGCACACAAACACTACTCCTAATAACACTAAATACATGTTGATTGTAAAAGCACTCAAATGTTGAATACATGTTGTGATCCAGATTATGTACTATCCAGATTATGTACTCTAGTCAAGAACTCTAGATACATTTATGTACTATCCAGATTATGTACTATGTGACCAGATTGTAAAATAAAAGCACTATTACTCATTTTAATCCTATGTGACCAGACTATGTACTATCCTGATTATGTACTATCCTATGTGACCAGATTATGTGTTGGCTGTGTTGGCCATTTATTGTGTGCTGGTTGTGCTGGCTATGTTGGCCATTTATTGTGTCCTGGCTATGCTGGCCATATATATGCAGGTTCTTGTATGAAATGAGTCCTGATTTTTGCCGGAATGTTGATTAACTTCCGTTTTGGCAGAAATCGGGCACTCCTAGTTTAAGAAAATCGGCAAAGGTCATGCCGGATTTTTCTGTGCATTTAACCAATTATTTGTTTTTTATTAGTGCAAAGATGTGTGACAACGACGAGGCTGGATGTTCTAAGCGCATCAGCACTGAAGGAGAACTCAGACCTCCGAATAAACAATTGACATTCTGAGAGGCGGCCCAGCGGCTAGAAGACTATGAAGAATACCATCCTTCAGAGAGCGAGGATGATGAGATGGAAGACGCGAAGGAAGAAGCCGAAGGAACGGCGGGTGATGAAACCACTGATGGCGGCGAGGGCATAGGGAGTGGTAGCAATCCTCCTAAGAAGAAGAAGAAGAAGCCGAAGGAACGGCGCCCGAACACAGTCGGCACCGTCAGGGAGGAAATTACCGAAGTGAGCCCATCAGGGGTTCCTTTGGAGCCCGACCTTGTCGTCAGAGGGTACGGTGGGCAAGTGGCGGCGATCACCCGGACAACCATCTCGATCAACACCGAGAATCTCCGCATAAAGATAATGGCCACTTGCGCACACTCCTCTTCGAGAAGCTGCACGCAAGATACAAGTTCCCCGCTAAGTATCAGAACACAAATTATCGTGGGAACGAAGTAAAAAAATCCGCCCTCACAAAGACGAGCACCGCCCTGTCCAGCTGGAGAACCCTGATAAAGAAGATCTATAAAGAAGGAAAAAGTCTCGAGGAGATCCAGAAGATTGACCCGCAGATCACCGAAGATCAGTTCCGGGAGTTCAAGGAGAGGTGTGAATCCGAAAGAGCCCTATCCAATAGTAATCGGGGAAAGGTGTTGCAGGCGATGAATATAGGTCATCACCATCTCGGATCTGGTGGATACAGAACCGCGGAAGCCAAATGGAATAAGGAGGATGAAGAGTATAGATCCAAGGGGATAGAAAACCCCTTTGCGAAATTCGAACCTGGGCAGGTTCGAAACATCATCAGGGCCCGTTACCATGTGGACCCAAAAAACCAAACAACTCACCGCGGATCCTGCGGTGAAGGAATTTGAGGAAATTGTGGTAACTATAATCTAATTACCACGGATCAACTTGATTGCATTCTAATCGATGATCTAAACAATTGACTGTTACTTCTTCTGCAGGAGGAGGAAATTGTTGCTAGTCAGGGATCCCAGGGTTCCTCATCCTAGGGGTCGACGGCGGCCACCCGGTGGGATAACCCTTTTAACAGGGCGATGAACCGTGCCAAGAAAATAGAGCTGGTTACGAAGAAGTCGTTGTTGGCTGGCTGTTTGGCCAGCCTCGGGGGTAAGAATTGGGTGGATCATTTTGGTCAACCGCCGAGGACGCATGTGGCGCCGACGGGAAGGAGCGAGTAGGAAAATCGCGAGGTTCAAGAACTTAAGGAACAAGTGGCGCGGATCCCGCAGATCGTCCAAGACAACCTGGCAATCACCCTCACGTCCTTCCTGCCTACCTTGGTGGAGTCAATAGCGAACTGGAGTGCGGGTGGTCGAGTAGGGCCGTGCCCGATTCCAAGAATGGTCAGCAGCCACTCGAACAACGTGGCGCCGACGAATCAGGCGAACTACGTGTTCGTGACTCCGCCCGCTAGCACCGCGGAGCCGCAAGTGTTGGTGACTCCCCCTGCCATCTCCGTGGTGCCGGAGTACATGTTGGTGCCCCCTTCCATCGTCGCAGCGGCACCGGAGCTCCAAGCACCCAGCGGTAGGGAGAATACACCGGCGGCCAGCTCCACGCCATCAAGCAGCCTTTCCGTATCTTGCACGCCCGTCGCCGTATGCGGTGCGTCGACATTAGCCGATCTCGACGCCATCATGGTAAACAAATTGCTTTACCGCCTTTCATGCCATCTATTACTCTTATGGCATCTCTGACGACGCCGTACATGTTTTCCGCAGACGGATGTTCCTTGCACTCTCTTATGCTACGTGAACAACAAGCCGAGGGATGTTGCCAAGGCTACCATCGTTCAACCCTTGCAGCGCACGTTCCACTCAAGGCCGATGCCAGATAGCGTGCACGGGGTTAAAATTAGTCGGGTGCTAAGGGGCTACGACGACCTGGAACCTCCCATTCAACCCCCAGGAGCGGATGAAGAAGAGCCGGATGTCCTCAGAACTTGCTTCGGCTTATTCTTGCAATGGCCAAAGAGCATGATCCGTTTGGGGACAGCGGGGGCCATCACGCCACAGACAACAGCACCGCCTGTCGTGCCAGCGACAAGCGGTGGCAAGGCCCCCTTACCGCCCTCGCCGTCACCTCCACGCGGTGGGTCGGATGATCATCTTGATGATATGCACATGGCGCAGGATCCGGACGAGGACGACAAAGACTGGAATGATCACTTCTTCAACACTCAGTTTAGCAACAAAGACCTAGATAGTGGCCCCACAAAGAAAGCCACTATCACCAAGCGTTTGTTTGGTTCTCAGGAGACGCCTCCAGCTTGCGCCTTTATAGAGCCAACTGATACAACCAACCGGCCCTTTATTCTAAGCCCTGACACACTACATAGGGCGGCCGGTGCTCAGATTGCGGTGCCTGCCCGCTCTCCAAAAGGAAAAAAGGGCAGGAAAATAAAATCTAGCAGCTCGAGCCAGCCGGTGGCGTCAACAACTGTGAATCCGATCAGGTTTCGGGACGGGCCACCAAGACCCGAGGGTATTATGTGGAGGATTCATGTGGCGGGCGAGCCCATGCTACCTAAGAATTTGCGGAAGCTCGCCAGTTCGGAACTGCAGAGTGTGCATGATGGCATGCTGACGATAGAGAGACGCCTTCTATCGGAGAAAGATCCCTCGCACCCGGTATTTGTGGTTAAGGTGCCACCAGGCTTGGGCTTCGTCGACAATGCCCCTGCGGATCTGTTCTTCCTGCGGTTCACCGACATCTTCAATATGTTCCACCTATACCCGCTGCACTATACCATGGTCCGTCTGTTTTCTCTCAGCCTGGCCATGCAGATCATTAGAGAGAACACACCGAGCATCGCTATAGTGGACCCCTACTACATGCGTGATGGCTGCTTGGGTTCCCCCGCCGAACGACGTATCGTGGCCTCGTACCTAAAAAGAATCCTCGTGGCAAAAAAGACAAAGGAATACATTCTCGTGCCTTACTTTCCCGAGTAAGTCGTTATTAACTCGCCACTGTCGATTGGCTTTATTAGATTATCATCATTCTTTTTCCAACACATTCCATTTGAATTTTTTGCGCAGAGATGAACACTGCACGCTCATCTCCTTATCACCGAAGCATTCCCACGCCACGTATTTCGACTCGGGTAGTCTAGAATATAAGAAAAACTACGACAAGATCAAGGAAGTTCTGGATGATGCTCTCACTGGTTTTGCCTCGACGGAAGGCACCACCTTCGTGCGTACGAAGGTCAAGTTCGGCAGGCACGTCTTCAACCACGTAACGAAGTTCCCCTATGTGAAGCAGACGAAAAACAGTAAGAAGGAAGCCTACTACGCACTCCATCACATGATGGCGTTCCTACTTGACCAGCAGAATTCTATGCTGCCAGATCATCTCAAACAGTGGGACGAAGCAAAGGCCAAGATCACTGATTCAGATATTAGACAAGAGATGTATCACATCCAATAGCAGTTTGGGGCAATCATCTTTTGTGATGTCATGACTTCGGGGGGGATCTTCTATGGAGGAAATATCCCCAATAACCGTGACATAGAAGATCGCCTAGAGATGCAGGGTGACTATAGGAAGTTCATGACGAGACAAGGCGTCCTCCCGTTCCCTAAGCCGAGCCAGAAGGCTTGATGTTGGCCTAGTTGTAGTTACAAACTATAGATGACCTTTGTGTGTATGTGGACAAGTGTACATGTTACTATACTTATCTTATTAGGTTTATGAATCATCGCTTACTTCTTTTGCTTATTATTATTATATATCAATCAATGCTTGGTATTTTTGCTTACTCTTTGGTCCTTTGCTCACTTTGGTCCTTCTATTTTTTTATTTCTTTATTAGCCTTTTTTCAAGAATAATGCCGATGATTGAAATGTCGTGGCACAATATATATGTGAATGTGCTACGACGGGATTGTGAGCCTTGTGATATGCACAAGTCCAGGTCTTGTGCATCCTACTTGGCTCACGGTTCCGTCGTAGCATATTCCTATGTCCAACGACCTATATATATATATGAGGCATTCTTTTTGATTTACTTTGGTCTTTTTCGAGAATAATGCCGATGATTGAAATGTCGTGGCACAATATATATGTGAATGTGCTACGACGGGATTGTAAGCCTTGTGTTATGCACAAGTCTAGATGTTGTGCATCATACTTGGCTTACGGTTCCATTGTAGCATATTCCTGTGTCCAACGACCTATGGATATATATATGAGGCATTCTTTTTGATTTACTTTGGTCTTTTTCGAGAATAATGCTGATGATTGAAATGTCGTGGCACACTATATATGTGAATGTGCTGCGATGGGATTGTTCGCCTTGTGCTATGCACAGGTCCAGGTGTTGTGCATCCTACTTGGCGAACAGTTCCGTCGTAGCATATTCCTGTGTCCAACGACCTAGCTAGTTATATATGAGGCATGATTTTTGAGTTACTTTGGTCTTTTTCGAGAATAATGCCGATGATTGAAATGTCGTGGCACACTATATGTGAATATGATGCGATGGGATTGTCCGCCTTGTGCTATGCACAGGACCAGGTGTTGTGCATCCTACTTGGCGTATAGTTCCATCGTAGCATATTCCTATGTCGAACAACCTAGTTATATATGAGGCATGCTTTTTGAGTTTGGTATTTTTTATTTACGAGTACTTTCTATAAGTGTATCTTCATATGCGACTTTAATTATACATGTTTTTTTCAATCACCGGTTAATTATTATTGTCAACTTGTAGATGACGTGGTATGTCGTGTACAAGGGACGGGTTCCGGGAGTCTACGATGATTGGGAAGACTGCTGGAGACAGGTGCACCGTTTCAGCGGCAATAGCTACAAAGGGTACAACACTATGGAAGAGGCGGAAGCTAGATACACGCGCTATCTAGCGGGAGTTAGGACGAGGAACCGGATGAAGACCTACTGTCAACACCCAAATTTTTAATCCCAAATGCCTGTTATGCCATACATCGCAATCCCAGGATTACCATTTTTGCGAGACATAACAGAATTGGATACCACAGTACATCATCCATTACAAACCATTCATAATGTCTTACACAAATAGGGATCTCATTGATCCAGTTCTTAATACAACTTCAAGCAGCGGAATACGTAATAATAACGGTAGCGTAGGAAAAGCTCCATCTTCGGGGTCACAGGCAATGCTGACGATGGGAGATGATCCTAGTTGTCGTAACCTTCCTAGGGTCCATCCTCCAGGTACTCCTCTTCATAGTCTGGCCACGAGAATAGCCAGGGACAAAGCCATGAGTACTCTTTAAGTACTCGCAAACTAATACTAATAGGTGAAGGGGATTTTTGATAATAGGACACTAGGCTCTAGGTGTGTTTTGCAAAAGCCAGATTTATTTCTACTAAGTTGAGAAGCAAGAGAAGCTAGTCACAATTTTATAACTCCTAAGTAGGAACTGGTATTTCATATCACAACCCTGTTGTGGTCAAGTCAAAGCCTCAATTCATTTCACAAGTCTTTTGAAAACATCTGACGGGGGAACAGTATGGCCACTCCAACTGTCCATAACCACGGACGCGGCTATTCGAATAGTTTGACACTCTGCAGAGATTGTACACTTTCACCACAACATTCGATACATCTGTCAGGAACAAATCCTGAATTCACCATACTCAGTATGCGGATAATCAATCCTAACCTTTCAATTACACGCCCTAGTATAAGCACCTCTCCTGTGAGTTTGGCCTCCCAACGACCAACTGTCATCTTGGGTACTGCACAGGTGGACAATCTTCACAAGGTAGCCTCAGCTCAGACCTTGGCCGTGAGGGAACTAATACTAAGGTATATAAGTTTCCAGTCAAGCCCTACATAATCTTCGGGTATTGTGGTTGTACGATAAAATTGGAATGGTATCGCGTCCAGACAACCATCAGTTTTATAAAGGGCTAAGGCTCATGCCTCAACATTTTCATCACCAAAATCATCTGGTGCTCGGAAACACATGTCAAAAACATTTCAATAGAATGATCCATCATTCCAAGGTTTTCATAACCATTTTCACCAAGTATTCCCATCTAAAGTTGATCAAGTTTTATGCTTAGCACTAGCATCTACAATTGGGGGTAAGTACTAATGAGGGGTGGTAAACTAGTGGAGTTTCAACTAAGTTCAATCTCATGCCTTGGGATGACATCAAGATTATCTAGCTTAGGCCAAATTTTATGCTCTTTATGCAACCTTCAATTATCCTTCTAGTATCTACCATTTATTCTAGTAAACTCTAAGTAAGAGCTTTTATAAAGAAATAAAGTAATAAGCTTGCAAGTAAAACTAGGATTGGGTGTCATCAAATGTATCTAACCAAGCATGCTTAGTGCATTGCATAGGTTATTTAACTCTCATAATTGCAAGTGTTAGCTTGCATAGGTATAGTATCAGCTTGCATTGGTCCACTTGGTTAGTAAAGCTTGCCTTGTGTAGAGCAGTGGTTGAAGTTCTCCTCGGCTTCTTCTTCGTAGTATCATCCTTCCTACTCGTATCCTTGGTAGGTACTAGCGTCTATGAATAAATACGAGGTACACAATCAACAAACAATACTTAACTACTTGCATTCATCACACACAAGGGTCCTATAGATGATCTAGCCTCATCACTAACATTACAAGATTAAAGCTTGGTTTAATTCCTTTTATTTTTAGAAAAGTAATTTCTACTCATTGAAAAACTACTTAAGATTTAATATTCTCCAAACCAAACATGGGATCATGTTGACACATGTCATCACCACATATTTTAGTCCATGGGAATGTGATTTAAAGTGGTGTCACAATTTAATAAGGTTTTACCCTTTAATTTTAATTAAATAAAGTGACTAGAAATTCCTATGTAGCACTCTTTTATTACTTGAACATTATTTCTGTAAGTAAACCTATATATTTTTATATATTCTGAAAGGTATGGTGAAATGTGATTTTTGAGGGTTGGAATCAACTCAAAATTTATTATGGTTTAAATTTGAAAAATGTTTGAATGCAAAAAAGCTTCTACCTTGTTATTTTTACCATGGATGATCTACAGATCCAAATGACTTGAATCCAACGGGCTTGGATTCAGCATTCCCAGACCTTTCTAACAAAATTGGTTTCATTCAATTTGGTTCACTGAATCGACCTGGGTTGATTTTTGACAATGGTTACAGAAGTGTGTTTGAAATAAAATGGAAAAGGTTAAATTCAAATAACTGGGCTACGCGGGAAGCGATACTGGGCCGGCTTGCTAAGCACAGCGCTTACGCGGGCTGGTTAAGTGGTTGTCCCCACGCGTCAGTGAGACCGGGGGGGTGTGAAGCGATATGGAGCGATGTGGTGCATTCGATCTGATTCTAATCCAACGGCTGAGGGTCATCATCGACGTTGGGCAACGCCGGCGAGACAGAAACCTAGCGCGGCCAGTGGGGGTCGTTGGGGGCTCACCGAGGTTCAGGCGAGGGTCGGCGAGGCGGGCGAACGACGAAGTCGACGACGGCTAACCTCCTGGTACCGACAGCTTCTCCTGGGGCGGCTCCAATCGCTGGCCCCCTTCTTCTCCAGCAGTGGCAGACTCCGGTGAAAATCCGGCAGAAACAAGGTTTTGATGAAATGGCCGCAAGAATTCAAGTTTTGAATTTTGAAAAGGTTTTTGGTGGGTGTGCTAGGTTGGTGCTGGTGAGTCTGCAGATGCTTGGGTTTTGAAAGTTGAGCTTGTTTGAGTGGTTTTTGAAAAAGTGGGATCTTCTCATATGATAAAGATTCAATTTTGAACTGTCCTTTAAACTATGCATTTGAATGTTTCTGGATGATCACAAAGTGGGCCTTGATACTTTGTTATGAGTACAATCAAGGGGTGCAAAGATCCAGAAAAGTTTCTGTTAAGTTCTGAAAGTTTGAGACAGCCAAAGTAGGCATGGGAGTTAAATTGGTCAAAATGACCATTCACTCATTTATCTTTGTTTTGATTTATTTGTCTTTGAGAAAAGTTTGGGAATTGTTTAGATGGTGTTTATTTCACCTCTGCATCCATTTACAAGCAAAGGAACACACAAACAAGTTGGTTCAAAAGAATTCCAAATGAAATGCATACACCATGCATGCTTTTATATTTTTTTTATTTTAGCAAAGTTTTTGTTAACCCTAAATTTGATGATTAGAGTTTGATGATCCAAGTTTAGTATTTTTGGGATGTTACACCTACACCTTCGTCGCGGCGGTGATCATGCTTATCTTCTTTGGTTGTTTATCCCGCGTTTGTGTCTAGCTAGTTCAGATGTGTAGGCGAGCTTCCGAGCTCTAACTTGTTCGATCGACACATGTATTCGCATGTCACCAACTACTTTGTAACTTGATCGAATCAATGTAACTTATACTATGTATTCATGTATGAGACTTATCTATATGTATTTGTTTCAATCTTGTTTTGCAAATTGTGTATTTATATATATAATTGTATATCTTGTATCTGTGTGTGTATATCTTCCTGTAATATTATATATAATCTGTATTGTATATCATCTGGCCCTGAAATTAAAAAAACAAAAAAAAATACCTGTGGCGCAAATGACCTAGCTTTTGTGGCGCACTACATCTAAAGCGCACCTAAGCAGCTTAGTGGTGCACTGAGACGTGTGCCACAGAAGATCCAGCGCGTAGCGCACCTGCCCACATAGCCGTGGCGCACTAGCAGGTGCGCTACGCCTATCTCGACACAACCGTGGCGCACTAGGAAGTGCGCCACGGCTAGGATATAGCCGCAGCGCGAGGCTTGTGCCGCACTGCTAGTGCGCCACGGATGGCCATTCCATTTGCGCCGCAAACAGGCATTTTCCTAGTAGTGGGAACCCTAAAATTGTGGGCAATAGCTCATGAAAATGGCCATAAAACACGAAAATGAGGAGTTTTGGTTCATGCCCTCAAACATTTATCGGGTCTAACGATCATTTTAAATCTCCCTAGAACCCCCAAACCAATGCAGAATAACTCATGAAAACGGCCAAAGAATGCAAAAACGACAAGTTCTTGGTCACAGCTCTCAAACATGTAAATCGGCTTGGAACCGGAAAAATATGAGCAACAGATCATGAAAACGGCCATAAACGTGAAAACGATGAGTTTTTGGTCACTCGAACATGTATGGGGTCTTACGGCCATGCGAATCCCCTAGAGCCGCAAAACTTGGGCAATACCTCATGAAAATGGCCATAAAACACGAAACTAATGAGGTTTTGTTCACGCACTCAAACATGTATCGGATCTTAAGGTCATTTTAAATCGCTCTAGAACCACAAAACTATTTTCAATAACTCATGAAAATGGACTTAAAACGCAAAAAACAAGAAGTTTTTGCTCCTAACTCTCAAACATGTAAATTGCCTTGGAACCGCAAAATTATGGGCAATAGCTCATGGATACGGCCATAAAACACGAAAATGACAAGTTTTTGGTCATGCCCTCAAACACGTATTAGGTCTTACGATCAATATAAATTGTTCTGGAACCCGAAAACTATGGGCAATAACTCATGAAAACGGCCATAAAATGCAAAAACAACGAGTTTTTGGTCATAACTCTCAAACATGTAAATCGCCTTGGAACGCGAAAAATGTGCGTGATAGCTCATGAAAATGGCCTTAAACATGAAAACGACGAGTTTTTGGGTCATATATCTCAAACATGTATCGGGTCTTATGGCCTTGCGAACCCCCTGTAACGCCAAAACTGTGGGCAAAAGATCATGAAAATGACCATAAAATGCAAAAACAACGAGTTTTGGTCATAACTACCAAACATTTAAATCGCCTTGGAACCTGAAAAATGTGCGCAATAGCTCATGAAAATGGCCTTAAACGTGAATACGACGAGTTTTTGGTCTTATCTCTCAAACATGTATCGGGTCTTATGATCATTATAAAACGTCCCAGAACCTGAAAACTATGGGCAAGAACTCATGAAAACTGCCATAAAATGCAAAAACAAGGAGTTTTTGGTCATAACTCTCAAACATGTAAATCTCCTTGGAACGCGAAAAATTTGCGCAATAGCTCGTGAAAATGGCCTTAAACGTGAAAACGACGAGTTTTTGGTCATATCTCTCAAACATGTATCGGGTCTTACCCCCATATGAATCCCCCTGGAACGCCAAAAAATGGGCAATAGCTCATGAAAACGCCACAAAACACAAAAACAACAAGTTTTGTGGACGCACTCCGGTTCTTAAGGTCATTTTAAATCGCCATGGAACCGCAAAATTATTTCCAGTCGAGTAAATTGCCTTGGAACCCTAAAATTGTGGGAATAGCTCATGAAAACGGCCATAAAACACGAAAATGAGGAGTTTTGGTTCATGCCCTCAAACATTTATCGGGTCTAACAGTCATTTTAAATTGCCATGGAACCCCCAAACCAATGCGTAATAACTCATGAAAAGGGCCATAAAACGCAAAAAACGACAAGTTCTTGGTCACAACTCTCAAACATGTAAATAGCCTTGGAACCAGAAAAATGTTGGCAATAGCTCATGAAAACGGCCATAAACGAGAAAACAATGAGGTTTTGGTCACTCGAACATGTATGGGGTCATACGGCCATGATAATCCACCTGCAACGCTAAAACTGTGGGAAATAGCTCATAAAAACGACCATAAAATGCAAAAACTATGTTGGTCATAACTCTCAAACATGTAAATCACCTTGGAACCCGAAAAATGTGCGCAATAGCTCATGAAAATGGCCTTAAACATGAATACGACGAGTTTTTGGTCATAACTCTCAAACATATATCGGGTCTTACGGACATGTGAATCCCCCTGGAACGCCAAAACTATGGGCAATAGCTCATGAAAATGGCCATAAAACATGAAAACAACGAGCTTTTGTTCACGCACTCAAACATGTATTGGGTCTTAAGGTCATTTTGAATCGCCCTAGAACCAGAAAACTATTTTTTTGAACCTCTAAGAGTAGGAAAGGCTCCTACTCCTTTGCCATTAAGTAGAAATCACAGAAGTCTTTTTACATATTTACAATGGGCAATGCCCAGCAGGATAAAGGCAAAAGAAAATTACAGAGAGGAGATAATGTTTTGGATGTGAGGATGACGATCCTCCTTAGTCCTATGGACTAAAAGATTCAAGTCTAAGACCAGTCTAGTCCTCCAGGAAGCTACAGTTGGTTGAATACCATTGAATAGTAAATTATTCCTTTCTTTCCAGATGTTCCAGGCTCCTAACAAAACAATTTCCATGTACAGCTTTTGGTTCCAAGAGGCCTTCCCTAATTCAATTATCTATAATCTTGTAGTTCTTGTAGTTCCTGAGGGCCAAGTTATATGGAGAAGGTCCCAACAAGATTTGCTAAAGGGGCATTCAAAAATCATATGCTCTATAGTTTCTTCTGGAGGATTGGCACACATTAGACAATCATAACCTGAACTTAGAGAGAAATTTCTCCTTCTTAGCATATTTCTGGTGTTAAGTCTGTCTGATAAGACTAGCCATCCAAAAAAATTGACTTTTGGGGTGCATCTGGCTTTCCATAACCATTTAAAGGCAATGTGTGGCTCTAAGTCCTTGAAATAGAATTGATAGTATAGACTTGAAGAGAATTTTCCATTACCCCAAACATATGACCATTTGTCTGAATTGTCTTGGGTCATTGTTACTTCCCTGCAGATATTCTGAATGTCTTTTAATTCCTCTAGGGCTTCAGGAGAGAGAGGCAGGAAAAAAATATTGTGTAGTGAATCTCATGAAAGGAATTCTTAAACAGACATGTCTTCTTTCCTGAGATAGGAGAAAATCCTAGGATGGCTATCTTCAAACACCCCATGTTGCCAATTGTCCTTCCAAAATAAAGTTGAAGTGCCATTGCCAATTGAGATCAAAGCAATACCTCTAAAAATGTGAGACAGTTTAAAAACATCCTTCCACCAGAAAGATCCTCTAGGAGATAGAGCATGGGGAATCTTATCAGTATAGTAAGCATTCCAAATCAATGTGACCCATGGAGTGTCAACTTTATTATAGAATTTATGTAAATATTTTAATAAGAGCCCATCATTCTGTACTCTAAGATTTAGAATTCCCAGTCCTCCTTTCTTCTTTGGTCTACAAATTTTGTCCATGCGACCAGTGAATAACATTTCTCTCCATACTCTGCTTTTTTGTTCCATAGACAGTGTCTTTGAATTTTCTGCACATGATTTATGATTTTCTCTGGTAATTTAGTTGAACACATTGCAAAAGTTGCAATGGAAGCCAATAAAGAATTTATAACTGAAACCCTGCCACTATACGATATCATTAGAAAAGAATCTGAAACTTTCCTTTCAATCCTATCCACTAGAGGCATTAAATCATATACAGTAGGTTTAGTAGTTCACAATGGCAGACCTAGATATGTAAAGGGCATAGAGGACACAATACAACCAATTATATCTTCAATTTCCTTAGTCTTGTCTTCTGACAAATTAATAGGTATCATGTTGGACTTTTGAAAATTGATTGTCAGTCTAGTAGAAGTGGCATATTTCTGAAGAATCTCCTTCATGACATGAACTTGATCTATGCAGGCAGGCATGATAATTAATGTATCATCAACATATTGTACAATTGGGAAATCTTGTCCAAAGTCAGGAGAGAATGGAGCATGCAAAATATTTTCCCTGAAGGCTTTATTGATGGCAGACTGTAAGAGGTCAGCAGCAAGAACAAAAATCAGAGGAGATAGAGGATCTCCTTGTCTGACACCTCTCATACAGTGAAATTGTCTGCCAGAGACCCCATTCAATAAAATGGCTCATTTACCTGTCCCAAAAATAATTTCAATCCATTTCAACCATCTTTCATCAAATCCCATTTGTCTCATAATCTTGATCATAGCAGAGTGATCAATTGTGTCAAAGGCTTTGGCAAAGTCCAACTTTAATAACATGATCTCCTTTTTTGAAGTCTCACATTGGTAAATAAATTCAAAAGCCCAAGCCAAGCAATCTTGTATGTTTCTCCCTTTAAGAAACCCATATTGATTTTTGTGCACAATCTGAAGGACTACCTTCTGTAATCTATTTGCCAATATTTTGCTAATAAGTTTTAGTATACAATTCATAAGAATCACAAATCTATTGTCAATAACTCATGAAAATAGACATAAAACGCAAAAAACGACAAGTTTTTGCTCATAACTCTCAAACATGTATATTGCCTTGGAACCCCAAAAATATGGGCAATAGCTCATGGATATTGCCATAAAACACGAAAATGACGAGTTTTGGGTCATGCCCTCAAACATGTATCGGGTCTTACGGTCATTTTAAATCGCCCTAGAACACCCAAACCTATGGGCAATAACTCATGAAAATTGCCATAAAACGCAAAAATGACAAGTTCTTCGTCACAACTCTCAAACATGTAAATCGCCCTAGAACCCCAAAATTATGGGCAATAGCTCATGAAAACGGCCATAAAACACGAAAATGAGGAGTTCGGATTCATGCCCTCAAACATTTATCGAGTCTTACGGTCATTGTAAATATGCGCAATAGCTCATGAAAATGGCCTTAAACACGAAAACGACGAGTTTTTGGTCATAACTCTCAAACATGTATCGGTCTTACCCCCATACGAATCCCCCTGGAACGCCAAAACTGTGGGAAATAGCTCATGAAAATGGCCATAAAACACGAAAACAACAAGTTTTGTGGACGCACTCAAACATGCATCAGGTCTTAAGGTCATTTTAAATTGCTCGAAAACCACAAAAATATTGTCAATAACTCGTGAAAATGGACATAAAACGCAAAAGCGACAATTTCTTTCTCATAAATGTCAAACATGTAAATTTCCTTGGAACCCCAAAATTATGGGCAATAGCTCATGAAAACGGCCATAAAACACGAAAATGAGGAGTTTTGGGTTATGCCCTCAAACATTTATCGGGTCTTACGGCCTTGTGAACCCCCTGGAACGCCAAAACTATGGGCAATAACTCATGAAAACAACCATAAAGTGCAAAAACAACGAGTTTTTGGTCATAACTCTCAAACATGTATCGGTCTTACCCCCATACGAATCCCCCTGGAACGCCAAAACTGTGGGCAATAGATCATGAAAATAGCCATAAAACACGAAAACAACAAGTTTTTTGTCATAACTCTGAAACATGTAAATCGCCTTGGATCCTGGAAAATGTGCGCAATAGCTCATGAAAATGGCCTTAAACGTGAATACGACGAGTTTTTGGTCATATCTCTCAAACATGTATCGGGTCTTACGATCATTATAAATCGTCCTTGAACCCGAAAACTATGGGCAAGAACTCATGAAAGCTGCCATATAATGCAAACACAACGCGTTTTTGGTCATAACTCTCAACCATGTAAATCGCCTTGGAACGCGAAAAATTTGCGCAATAGCTCATGAAAATGGCCTTAAACGTGAAAACGATGAGTTTTTGGTCATATCTCAAACATGTATCGTGTCTTTCAATCCCCCTGGAACGCCAAAACTATGGGCAATAGCTCATGAAAACGGCCACAAAACACAAAAACAACAAGTTTTGTGGACGCACTACGGGGCTTAAGGTCATTTTAAATCGCCATGGAACCGCAAAATTACTTTCAGTAACTCATGAAAATGGACATAAAACGCAAAAAAAATGACAAGTTTTTGGTCATAACTCTCAAACATGTAAATTGCCCTGGAACCCTAAAATTGTGGGCAATAGCTCATGAAAATGGCCATAAAACACGAAAATGAGGAGTTTTGGTTGATGCCCTCAAACATTTATCGGGTCTAACGGTCATTTTAAATCGCCCTAGAACCCCCAAACCAATGCAGAATATCTCATGAAAACGGCCATAAAACGAAAAAATGACAAGTTCTTGGTCATAACTCTCAAACATGTAAATCGGCTTGGAACCGGAAAAATATGGGCAACAGCTCATGAAAACGGCCATAGACGCGAAAACGATAAGTTTTTGGTCACTCGAACATGTATGGGGTTTTACAGCCATGCGAATCACCTAGAGCTGCAAAACAATGGGCAATACCTCATGAATATGGCCATAAAACACGAAAATAATGAGGTTTTGTTCACGCACTCAAACATGTATCGGGTCTTAAGGTCATTTTAAATCGCTCTCGAAACACAAAACTATTTTCAATAACTCATGAAAATGGACATAAAACAAAAAAAATGAGAAGTTTTTGCTCCTAACTCTCAAACATGTAAATTGCCTTGGAACCCCAAAATTATGGGCAATAGCTCATGGATACGGCCATAAAATACGAAAATGAGGAGTTTTTGGTCATGCCCTCAAACATGTATCGGGTCTTACGATCAATATAAAACACTCTGGAACCCGAAAACTAAGGGGAATAACTCATGAAAATGTCCATAAAATGCAAAAAACAACGAGTTTTTGGTCATAATTCTCAAACATGTAAATCGCCTTGGAACGCGAAAAATGTGTGCAATAGCTCATGAAAATGGCCTTAAACGTGAAAACGACGAGTTTTTGGGTCATATATTCTCAAACATGTATCGGGTCTTACGGCCTTGCGAACCACCTGGAACGACAAAATTGTGGGCAATAGATCATGAAAATGGCCATAAAACACGAAACAACAAGTTTTTGGTCATAACTCTCAAACATGTAAATCGCCTTGGAACACGAAAAATATGCGCAATAGCTCATGAAAATGGCCTTAAACGTGAAAACGGCGAGTTTTTGGTCATTACTCTCAAACATGTATCGGTCTTACCCCCATACGAATCCCCCTGGAACGCCAAAATTGTGGGTAATAGATCATGAAAATGGCCATAAAACACGAAACAACAAGTTTTTGGTCATAACTCTCAAACATGTAAATCGCCTTGGATCCTGAAAATGTGCGCAATAGCTCATGAAAATGGCCTTAAACGTGAATACGACGAGTTTTTGGTCATATCTCTCAAACATGTATTGGGTCTTACGATCATTATAAATCGTCCTGGAACCCGAAAACTATGGGCAAGAACTCATGAAAACTGCCATAAAATGGAAAAACAACGAGTTTTTGGTGATAACTCTCAAACATGTAAATCGCCTTGGAACGCAAAAAAATTGCGCAATAGCTCATGAAAATGGCCTTAAACGTGAAAACGACAAGTTTTTGGTCATATCTCTCAAACATGTATCGGGTCTTACCCCCATATGAATCCCCCTGGAACTCCAAAACAATGGGCAATAGCTCATGAAATTGGCCACAAAACACAAAAACAACAAGTTTTGTGCACGCACTCCAGGTCTTAAGGTCATTTTAAATCGCCATGGAACCGCAAATTATTTTCTGTAACTCATGAAAATGGACATAAAACGCAAAAAATGACAAGTTTTCGCTCATAACTCTCAAACATGTAAATTTCCTTGGAACCCTAAAATTGTGGGCAATATCTCATGAAAACGGCCATAAAACACGAAAATGAGGAGTTTTGGTTCATGCCCTCAAACATTTATCGGGTCTAACGGTCATTTTAAATCGCCCTGGCACCCCCAAACCAATGCGCAATAACTCATGAAAAGGGCCATAAAATGCAAAAAATGACAAGTTCTTGGTCACAACTCTCAAACATGTAAATCGCCTTGGAACCAGAAAAATGTTGGCAATTGCTCATGAAAACGGCCATAAACGAGAAAACGATGAGGTTTTTGTCACTCGAACATGTATGGGGTCTTAACCCACCTGCAACGCTAAATCTGTGGGAAATAGCTCATGAAAACAACCATAAAATGCAAAAACTACGAGTTTTTGGTCATAACTCTCAAACATGTAAATCGCCTTGGAACCCAAAAAATGTGCGCAATATCTCATGAAAATGTGCGCAATAGCTCATGAAAATGGCCTTAAACGTGAATACGACGAGTTTTTGGTCATAACTCTCAAACATGTATCGGGTCTTACGGCCATGCGAATCCCCGTGGAACGCCAAAACTATGGGCAATAGCTCATGAAAATGGCCATAAAACATGAAAACAACGAGTTTTTGTTCACGCACTCAAACATGTATCGGGTCTGAAGGTCATTTTAAATCGCCCTGGAACCACAAAAATATTGTCAATAACTCATGAAAATGGACATAAAACGCAAAAAACGACAAGTTTTTGCTCATAACTCTCAAACATGTAAATTTCCTTGGAACCCCAAAAATATGGGCAATAGCTCATGGATATTGCCATAAAACACGAAAATGAGGAGTTTGGATTCTTGCCCTCAAATATTTATCGGGTCTTACGGTCATTTTAAATCGCCTTGGAACCCCCAAACCAATGCAGAATAACTCATGAAAATGACCATAAAACGTAAAAATGACAAGTTCGTGGTCACAACTCTCAAACATGTAAATCACCTAGGAACCAAAAAATATGGGCAATAGCTCATGAAAACGGCCATAAACGCGAAAACGATGAGTTTTTGGTCACTCGAACATGTATGGGGTCTTACAGCCATGCGAATCCCCCTAGAGCCGCAAAACTATAGGCAATACCTCATGAAAATGGGCATAAAACACGAAAATAATGAGGTTTTGTTCACGCACTCAAACATGTATCGGGAATTAAGGTCATTTTAAATCGTTCTGGAATCACACAACTATTTTCAATAACTCATGAAAATGGACATAAAACGCAAAAAACGAGAAGTTTTTGCTCCTACCTCTCAAACATGTAAATTGCCTTGGAACCCCAAATTATGGGCAATAGCTCATGGCAACAGCCATAAAACAAAAAATGACGAGTTTTTAGTCATGCCCTCAAACACGTATCGGGTCATATGATCAATATAAATCGTTCTTGAACCCGAAAACTATGGGCAATAACTCATGAAAATGGTCATAAAATGCAAAAACAATGAGTTTTGATCATAACTCTCAAACATGTAGATCACCTTGGAACACGAAAAATGTGCGCGATAGCTCATGAAAATGGCCTTAAACGTGAAAACGACGAGTTTTTGGGTCATATATCTGAAACATGTATCGGGTCTTACGGCCTTGCGAACCCCCTAGAACGCCAAAACTATAGGCAATAAATCATGAAAATGACCATAAAATGCAAAAACAACGAGTTTTTGGTCATAACTCTCAAACATGTAAATCGCCTTAGAACCTGAAAAATGCGCGCAATAGCTCATGAAAATGTCCTTAAACGTGAATACGACGAGTTTTTGGTCATATATCTCAAACATGTATCGGGTCTTACGATCATTATAAATCGTCCTGGAACCCGAAAACTATGGGCAAGAACTCATGAAAACTGCCATAAAATGCAAAAACAAGGAGTTTTTGGTCATAACTCTCAAACATGTAAATCGCCTTGGAACATGAAAAATTTGCGCAATAGTTCATGAAAATGGCCTTAAACGTGAAAACGACGAGTTTTTGGTCATATCTCTCAAACATGTATCCGGTCTTACCCCCATATGAATCCCCCTGGAACGCCAAAACAATGGGCAATAGCTCATGAAAACGGCCACAAAACAGAAAAACAACAAGTTTTGTGGATGCACTCCGGTTCTTAAGGTCATTTTAAATCGCCATGGAACCGCAAAATTATTTTCAGAAACTCATGAAAATGTGTTGGAGATATGCCCTAGAGGCAATAATAAATGTAGTTATTATTATATCTTTGTGTTTATGATAAATGTTTACATTCATGCTATAACAGTATTAACAAGCAAACATTAATACTTGTGTGATTTGTAAACTAAATTAGAGTCCCTAGTAAAGCCTCTTTATAATACTAGCTTGTTGGTTAATAAATGATTGTGGTTTCCCTATCATGAACATTGAGATGTTATTAACAACAAGATCATATCGTTAGGAGAATGATATGATGGACATACTCCTATAGATAAGCGTAGCATAAAGATCAAGTCATTTTAATAGTTCAATTGCTATATGCTTTCTGATACATAGTAACCTAATTCCTTCTACCATGAGATCATGCTTATCAGCATCACCGGAAGGATGCTTTGATTACATCAAACACCACACCATAACTGGGTGGCTATAAAGGTGGCATTGAGTGTTCGGAAAGTATGGGTTGAGACACATGGATCAAGAGTGGGATTTGTCCATCCATATGACGGATAGATATACTCTAGGCCCTCTCGGTGGAATGTCATCCAATTGGCTTGCAGCATGTGACTGGCTCACAAGGGATCACATATCACGGGAACGAGAAAAGAGTACTTATCAGTAACGAGGTTGAACTAGGTATACAGAGATACCGACGATCAAAACCTCGGATAAGTAAACTATCGTGAGACAAAGGGAAATTGGTATCGTATGTAAGTGGTTCATTCGATCGCAAAGTAATCGTAGAAATATGTGGGAGCCATATGAATTTCTAGATTCCTCTATTGGTTATTATTCGGAGAAGTGTCTCCATCATGTCCGCATAATTCACGAACCGTAGGGAGACACACTTAAGGATTCGATGTTGTTGAGTAGTTATGGAATGATGAGTAAGAGACCGAATGTTGTTCGGAGTCTCGGATGGGATCCGGGATATCACGAGGAGATCCGTAATGGTCCGAAGAATAAGATTCATATAAGGAAAGTCCTGTTTCGGGGTTGGAGAATGGTTCCGGTGTTTTCGTCGGGAATGTTCTAGAAGGTTCCGGAAGGTCCAGCACTCCGGAGGGGAAGGGTACATGAATGTGTCATAACAAGTTGGAATGGTTGCATCATGTACTAGGTGTCATCGCTGAGCAAAATAAAGGGATAAATCAAATCCTAGTTTGAAAAGTCAAACGCCAATTTGAAAAGTCAAACGGCAAGTTTGCTTGGTGGAGGGAGAGTAGGAAACCTACATGGGGAGGAGTTCCTCTCCCTCCACCACCGGCCTTGGAGGACGAGTTGGGGAAGGACTCCCTCCCCCTTGGCCGGCACCCTCCACCTATAAAAGGACGGGCAGGGCTGCCCCTCTAGACCTACACCTCCACCACCCAAAACCCTAGCCCTAGCCGCCGGCCCTCCTGCAGCCGCCGCCCTAGGGCAAACCCTAGCCGCCGACTTGGGGCTTTCCCCAAGCCCTAGCCGCCGGCCTAGCCCTCCCTTCTTGGTGTGTCTAAACCCTAGATCACCGAGGCCTCTCTCATAGTCCACCATACTCGCTCCGGCTTAAGGCGAAGCCCTGCGAGATCTCCCTTCTAGTTCCGGTACCACGCCGTCGTGCTGCCGAAATCGCGAGGAGAGTGCTACAACCTTCGCTGCCTGCTGGAACAAGGGAGAGGAAGGTCTTCATCGAGTACCGAACATGTGACCGACTGCGGAAGCGCTGCCGGAACACAGCGCCGGAAGGATCGTCTACACGATCTTGAGATCGGCAAGAGTACGACTACATCACCCACGAGAATCCGCTCTCGTTAAACACTTTGGAATCTTCGAGGGTGAGTTATTCTATCAACTCGTTGCTACAATCTAGTAGATAGATCCTGGCTTGTTTGTTTGTTTGCGATAGAAAAATTTTGTTTTCCATGCTACGAACCCCTACAGTGGTATCAGAGCTGTGTCTATATGTAGATTGGTTGCACGAGTAGAACACAATGGTCATTGTGGGCGGTGGTTCTTTTATTATCAATTGCTTCATGTGTACTTTGCATCTTGCGGTATGATGGGATGAAGCGGCCCGGGCTAACCATACATGACATCGTTCATGAGACTTGCTCCACGCTCAACATGCAACTTGTATTGCATAAGTGGCTTTGCGGGTGTCTGTCTCTCCCATTATAGTATAGATCCAATTTACAACGGGCACTTGATAGTTCAAACATCAACGTTGTGGTTCTTGTTCGTAAGTTAGATCGACACTTATTGAAATCCCCTAAACCACGTAAAATATGCAAAGAAATTAGAGGCGTCTAACTTTGTTTTGCAGGGGTGCGCTGTGATGTGATATGGCCATGATTGTGATTATATTTGATGTATGCAATGTTCCTTATTGTAAGTTGGCAACCGGCAGGAGCCATATGGTTGTCTTTAATTTCTGTTAAGACACGCGTGTCTATTCAAAGTAGTTGTAATAGTTGAAGCTGGTGGACGACAATCATGGAGTAGCGTCATTGACCTTGATGCAATGCCGGTGATGATGGAGATCATGTTCGTGCTTGAAGATGGAGATCGGAAGCACAAAGAAGAAAGGCCATATCATATCACATATTATGAATTGCATGTGATGTTAATACTTTATGCATCTTGTATTGCTTAGTTTATGACGGTAGCATTATAAGATGATCCCTCATGCACATAAATTTCAAGTTCTAAAGTGTTCATCCTTAGTAAGCACCGTTGCTAAAGCTTGTTGTTTCGAAACACCACGTGATGATCGGGTGTGTTAGATTCTGCAAGTGTATACAACGTGAGCAAGCCAGATTTGCTCATGCGGAAGCTAAGGTTTGATCTTGACGAGCCTAGCATGTACAGACATGGTCTCGGAACACGGATCACCGAAAGGTAAAGCATGAATCATATAGTAGATATGATGAACATGTCGATTGTTCGCAATTGAAGCTACATCAACTCTCGTGATGATCGATTTTGATGTAGTGGATTTGGTTCGTGCGATCACTAAAACAATGTGAGGGATATTGTTTTGAGTGGGATTTCACCTAGATTAATTTAACTATTAATTAGAACTCAATTTGTCATAAACTTAGTCTAAACTATTGCAAATATGTTGTAGATCAATGGCGGCCCCTACCATCAATTTTAATGCGTTCCTAGAGAAAGAAAAGTTGAAAAACAATGGAAGCAACTTCGCGGATTGGTTCCGCAATTTGAGGATTGTCCTCAATGCTGGTAATTTGACCTATGTGCTGGATGCACCGCTGGGTGACCCGCCTGCAGCTGATGCTACCGATGAAGTAAAGAATGTTTACCTCGCTCGGAAGACTCAGTACTCCATAGTTCAGTGTGCTATCTTGTATGGTTTGGAATCGGAGCATCGGAAAAGGTTTGAGAATTCAGACCCACATGATATTGTCCGTGAACTCAAATTGATATTTGAGACTCACGCGGCAGTTGAGAGCTATGGGGCTTCTAAAAAGTTCTTTAACTGCAAGATGGAAGAGGGCAGCTCCGTTAGTGAGCATGTGCTTAAGATGTCTGGGCACGGAAACAAACTCCAAAGCTTGGGTATAGTGATTCCTAATGCTTTGGGGATTTACCGTGTCCTCCAATCACTGCCACCAAGTTACAAGAAGTTTGTGATGAACTACAATATGCAAAGCATGAAAAAGCAGTTGCCAGAACTCTTCTCCATGTTAAAATCTACAGAAGTGGAGATCAAGAAAGAGCACCAAGTGTTGATGGTCAATAAGACCACCAAATTCAAGAAAGGCAAGTCTAAGCAAAAGGGACACTTCAAGGGTGGTAAGAAAGTTACCGCACCGACGAAGAGACCAAGGCTGGACCTAAGCCTGATATTGAGTGCTTTTACTGCAAGGGAGAAGGTCACTGGAAGCGGAATTTCCCAAAGTACTTGGCGGATTTGAAGAACGGCAACATCAAGAAGAAAGGTATATCCGATATACATGTTATTGATGTGTATCTCACTAGTACTCGTAGTAGTGCCTGGGTATTTGATACTGGTTCGGTTGCTCATATTTGTAACTCAAAACAGGTGCTGCAGAATAAACGGAACTAGCGAAGAACGAGGTGACGATGCGCGTAGGAAATGGATCAAAGGTTGATGTGATCGCGGTCGGCACGCTACCTCTTCATCTACCATCGGGATTAGTTTTATACTTAAATAATTGTTATTTGGTGCCTGCGTTAAGCATGAACATTATATCGGGATCTTTTTTATTGCGAGACGGTTACTTGTTTAAGTCCGAGAATAATGGTTGTTCGATTTATATGAGTAATATGTTTTATGCACATGCACCTTTGATAGATGGTCTATTCTTATTGAATCTCGATAGTGGAAATACACATATTAATAACATTGACGCGAAACGTTTGAAATCGAGCGATAACTCGACCTATATGTGGCACAGTCGTCTTGGTCACATTGGAGTGAAGCGTATGAAGAAACTCCATTCTGATGGACTTCTTGAATCACTTGAAAGATGCGAAGCATGTCTGATGGGTAAAATGACTAAGAATCCATTTTCTGGTATGATGGAGCGAGCTACGGACTTATTGGAAATCATACATACCGATGTGTGTGGTCCAATGAGTGTAGCATCGCGCGGTGGTTATCGTTATGTTCTTACCTTCACGGATGACTTGAGTAGATATGGGTATATCTATTTCATGAAACATAAGTCCGAAACTTTCGAGAAGTTTAAGGAATTTCAAAGTGAGGTGGAGAATCAACGTAACAAGAAGATTAAATTTCTACGTTCTGATCGTGGAGGTGAATATCTAAGTTACGATTTTGGCGAGCATTTAAAGAAATGCGGAATACTTTCACAATTGGCACCGCCGGGAACACCACAGCGTAATGGTGTGTCCGAACGTCGTAATCGAACTCTCTTAGATATGGTTCGTTCTATGATGTCACTTATAGATTTACTGCTATCCTTTTGGGGTTATGCATTAGAAACAGACGCATTCACTTTAAATAGGGCACCATCTAAATCCATTGAAACGACACCGTATGAATTATGGTTTGGGAAGAAACCTAAATTGTCGTTTCTTAAAGTTTGGGGTTGCGAAGCCTATGTAAAGAAGTTACAGCCGGACAAGCTTGAACCCAAAGCGGAAAAATGCGTCTTCATAGAATACCCAAAGGAAACTATTGGGTATACCTTCTATCATATATCCGAAGGCAAAATCTTCGTTGCCAAGAATGGATCCTCTCTAGAGAAGGAATTTCTCTCGAAAGAAGTGACTGGAAGGAACGTAGAACTCGACGAGGTTGTCGAACCTTCTCTCGAACTTGCGAGTAGCGCATCACCGGAAGAATTTCATGTGGTGCCTGCACCAATAAGAGAGGAAGCTAATGATGATGATGATCATGAAACTTCGGTTGTAGTTACTACAGAACCTCGCAGGTCAACGAGAACTCGTACCACTCCTGATTGGTATGATCCCATTATGGGTGTCATGTTGGTGGACAACACCGATGACCCTGTGACATATGAGGAAGCTATGATGAGCCTAGATTCCAATAAATGGCAAGAAGCCATGAAATCCGAGATTGGATCCATGTACAAAAACCAAGTATGGACTTTGGTGGACTTACCGGATGGCCGGAAGGCTGTCGAGAACAAATGGATTTTCAAGAAGAAAACAGATGCTGATGGTAATGTTACTGTCTATAAAGCTCGACTTGTCGCAAAAGGGTTTCGACAAATTCAAGGAGTTGACTACGATGAGACTTTCTCACCAGTAGCGAAGCTAAAATCTGTGAGGATTTTGTTAGCAATCGCTGCATATTATGATTATGAGATATGGCAGATGGATGTCAACACAGCGTTCCTCAATGGAGACATTGATGAAGAGTTGTATATGATGCAACCCAAAGGTTTTGTCGATCCTAATGATGCTAAAAAGGTATGCAAACTTCAACGGTCCATATATGGGTTGAAGCAAGCATCCCGAAGTTGGAATCAACGTTTTGATAAAGTAATCAAAAGTTTTGGTTTTATACAAACTTATGGAGAAGCTTGTATTTACAAGAAAGTGAGTGGGAGCTCTGTATCATTCTTAATACTATATGTAGATGACATATTGTTGATTGGGAATGATGTAGACCTTCTTAATAGTGTCAAGGAATATTTGAATAATAGTTTTTCAATGAAAGATCTTGGCGAAGCAGCTTACATATTAGGCATAAAGATTTATAGAGATAGATCGAGATGCCTAATATCATTGTCTCAAAGTACATATTTGGACAAAGTTCTAAAGAGGTTTGGAATGGAGGATAGCAATAAAGGGTTCTTGCCCATGTTGCCCAATACGACCTTGAGTAAAACTCAAAGTCCAGCAACGGCAGAAGATAGAGAAAGGATGAGTAAGACTCCCTATGCCTCGGCCATAGGATCTCTAATGTATGCCATGCTATGTACTAGACCCGACATTGCATATGCTGTTAGTTTGACTAGCAGATATCAAAGTGATCCAGGAGTGGATCATTGGACAGCGGTCAAAAACATCCTTAAGTACTTGAGAAGAACTAAGGATATGGTTCTTTCTTATGGAGGTGATGAACAGCTTGTTCTTAATGGTTACACCGATGCTAGTTGGAACACCGATCCGGATGATTCTAAATCTCAATCTGGATACGTATTTACTTTGAATGGTGCAGCAGTTAGCTGGAGGAGTGCAAAGCAAAGCATTGTGGCGAGCTATGCTTGGGAAATCCTAGTAGTTATAGAATTGCTAGAAATTTCTAAGTTAAGATGCTTATCTATACCATGCTTAGCCTAGCTAGTAGCAACCAAGGGTGGAGAATTATTCACGCTATGGAAAATATTTCTAAGTCTTTGGACTTGTGTTTTTGCTAATAAAACAACTAAGTGAATGAAACACCTGGGTGGAATGGAAGGAATGGTTTATGTTGAGTGGTTACACAAGGCCCATTTCTATGGTTTAACTTGTGTATCTCACTTGTGGAAAGCCACCCAGGGACAAAGGGATTTGAGAGGCCAAATGTTAAGAAGCTTCTAGTGCAGCCACTTGGCAATATGGGCTCTGCCTGGATCACA
>OU342738.1:105000-214249 GCA_910589765.1 Avena atlantica
AATAACCTTTGCCTAGAATCAATGATTTGTTTGACCAGCTAGAAGGAGCTTGTGTGTTCTCAAAGATTGATCTTCGGTCGGGTTATTTCCAACTCAAGATAAGGGAGCAAGACATACCTAAGACAGCTTTTACCATAAGGTATGGATTGTATGAGTATACCGTGATGCCATTTGGTTTGACCAATGCACCAGCATACTTCATGAATATGATGAACAAGGTGCTCATGGAATTTCTTGATAAGTTTGTTGTCGTTTTCATCGATGACATTCTAATCTACTCCAAGAGGAAAGAAGAGCATGAAGGACATTTGCGTTTGATACTTGAGAAGCTTAGAGCATAAACTGTATGCCAAATTCAGCAAGTGTGAATTCTGGCTAAATGAAGTTGGTTTTCTTGGACACGTTGTGTCAGGAGATGGTGTGGCAGTTGATCCTGCTAAAGTTTCAGCTGTAACTGAACGGGAATCTCCCAAGTCAGTGAAAGAAGTTCGCAGTTTCCTTGCCTTAGCAGGTTACTACAGAAGGTTCATTGAGAATTTCTCCAAGGTAGCAAAACCTATGACAGAACTGCTAAAGAAAGACAAGAAATTTGCTTGGTCTAAAGGTTGTGAACTCAGCTTTCAAGAATTGAAGAAGAGACTTGTGACAGCACCAGTCTTATGTTTGCCAGAGTTGGAGAAAGATTTTCAAGTTTATTGTGATGCATCTCATCATGGATTAGGTGCAGTACTTATGCAAGACGGGAAAGTTGTGGCCTATGCCTCGAGACAACTCAAAACTCATGAGGTGAACTACCCTACTCATGATTTAGAGTTAGCCTATGTTGTCCATGCACTCAAAACATGGAGACACTATCTTTTGGGAAAGCAATGTGAAGTGTTCACAGATCATAAGAGTTTGAAGTATATCTTCACCCAGAAGGAAATTAATATGAGACAAAGAAGATGGTAGTACTTATCAAGGACTATAACTTAAGTTTGCAATACCACCCCGGTAAAGCAAATGTTCTAGAGGATGCTCTAAGCCGTAAAGTTTTTGTGAATGGCCTTACTAAGGGAGAATTGCCAGATGATCTGTGTGCCCAATTTAGAGATCTCAGATTGGAGATTGTGCCTGAAGGACATCTCATGTCTTTGGATGTTCAACCCACTTTGTTGGACAAGATTAAAGAAGCCCAGAAGACTGATAAGGAAATTGAAGAGATCAAGGAAAAGATTGGCAAGGGAAAAGCCAAAGGATTCCATGAAGACGAACAAGGTACTTTATGGCATGGGAAACGTATCTGTGTTCCACAAGATCCGGAGCTTCGAAAACTGATTTTACAAGAAGCACACAACTCACCATATTCCATTCATCCGGGTAACACCAAAATGTACATGGATATGAAGGAAAGATTTTGGTGGAATAATCTCAAGAAAGACATCGCCGAACATATTTCTTTGTGTGATGTATGTAGTAGAGTGAAAGCGGAACATCAGAAACCAGCAGGTTTGCTTCAACCACTACCTATTCCTGATTGGAAGTGGGACAAGATTGTATGGATTTCATTACCGGATTGCCAAGGACCCGGTCAGGTTACGATTCTATTTGGGTAGTAGTGGATCGCCTAACCAAAGTGGCTCATTTCATACCCGTGAAGACAACCTACACAAGTCTAAGTTAGCCAAGATTTATATGAGTAGAATTGTGTGTCTACATGGAGTACCCAAGAGTATTGTGTCAGATAGAGGAACCCAATTCACTTCTCATTTTTGGAGGCAATTACATGAGTCATTGGGAACGAGGTTGGAATTCAGCACTGCGTTTCATCCTCAAACTGATGGACAAACAGAAAGGACTAATCAGATTCTTGAAGATATGTTAAGAGCATGTGCCCTAGACTATGGAGCCAGTTGGGATGAAAGTCTGCCTTACGCAGAATTTTCTTATAACAACAGCTATCAAGCCAGCATTGAGATGGCACCATTTGAGTTTCTCTATGGGAGAAAATGTACAACCCCATTGCTATGGAATGGTGTGGGAGAAAGAAGTTTGTTCGGACCAGAACTTATCAATGAGGCTGAAGAGAAAGTCAAGCTGGTTAAGGACAGATTAAAGATAGCACAGTCCCGACAGAAAAGCTACGCAGATCCTAAGCGTAGAGAAGTCACCTATGAAGTTGGTGATAGAGCTTATCTTAGAGTGTCACCACTTCGTGGAGTGAAGAGGTTTGGAGTCAAAGGGAAGTTGGCACCAAGATATGTTGGACCATTCAAGATTCTGAGTCATAAAGGAGAAGTTGCTTATGAAATTGAATTGCCAGAGTCTTTGTCAGCTGTTCATAATGTGTTTCATGTGAGTCAGCTTAAGAAATGTCATCTAGAAATGGAAGAAACTTCTTTGAAGGATACTATACCTTTGGAAGAGGTTCAGTTGGAGAGTGACCTCACTTATGAGGAGAAACCTATCAAGATTCTTGAGACTACAGAAAGAGTCACACGGACTAAGACTATCAAGTTTTGTAAAGTTCAATGGAACCATCATTCCGAAGAAGAAGCAACATGGGAAACAGAAGATGATCTTCGGAAAGACCAACCTCACCTATTTGCTAGCCAATCCGAATCTCGTGGGCGAGATTCACCTTAAGGGGGTTAGATTTGTAACATCCCTAAAATCATGTTTCAAACTCATGCATATCATCCATGCATCCATGATCATGTAGAATTCATTTCAAACATATCAATTCAAAAACAGGGGCATATAAGCTCATTATTTTATGTGATCAGCATTTAAAAACAATTACAAATCTCTAATGTGAGATAGATGTTCAGTGAACCAAACCTTGTGTCTTATTGCTTTCAGAGTGTATTGCTAGATTGCTAGGATTTAAACCAAAGTTTCAAAACAAATATAATTTGAAAACCAATTTCAAAACCTATGTAAAACTAGTGCTATGTCACTGCTTATTTTATTTTATTCCAAGTGACCAAGCCAATTCAAAGTGACCACTTGGTTTTATGCCCAGAAATGTGATTGTTGCACACTGCAAAAATCCTGAAAAGATTTGAATTCAAATAGATTTTGAAATCATTTGAAAAAGGTTCCTGGAAATTCATTCAGAAAAAGAAAAAGGATAGAGAAAAGGAAAAGGGTCGGCGCCAGGATTTTGGCCCAACAAGCAAAGCAGCCCGTTAGCTAGCCCACCCGGGTTTTCCCTCTCCTTCTGTTTTTCTCACCGCACCCGCGCTACCCAACGGGTCACTGACTGGTGGACCTCGCCAGCTCATCATCATCTTCCCCAAATCGCGCCCACGACCACGTCGCCGGCCGTTCCCTCCGCCATTCACTGCCGCATTTTAAATCGAGTTATTGCCGGCGTTTCCTCGCGTGATTCTCGCTCCCACTCTGGCTATAAGACCACCTCCCCATCGCGGCCATTTCCCCCAACAAAGCCAGATAGAAGCGCCCCCAGGCTGCCCGCAATCGCTCTTGCACCGCCGCAGACAGAGCTTACTCCGGCGACCAATCCCGGTGAGCCCCGTGCGCCCCTTCCCCTCTAGTTCATGCAGACAGCCTCGCAACTTCCTTGCGCACATTCTGACACCATTGGTTCATCCTATACTGCCCCAGTTCATCGACTTCATCAAGCACTACAAGCTTCCGACGATGTCTTCAACTCCGGCGACTAAATTCGGTGAGCCCTGTGCTCCCCTACGCCTCTGATTCACACGAGCGTGTTCGCCGTAGCCTTGCGCACCCCCTGATTCCTTTGATTCGTGCTAGGGTTACCAGGAACGTCGCCAACGTCGTCGTCGACCCGAGCCCGACGCTGTCAGCAACTCCGACGAGCCCGTGCAGCCGTGTCCATGCGCCCCTTGCCAAGCCGTCGCCACGTTGAGCATCAGTGCATTGCCACGAACCTGGTAAGCGTCTTCGACGACCCCATAACCCCCTGTAGCGCCGCGCCGCCGTAGACATAGCTCGCCGCCGCCAGATGCCACCGCCAGGGCCACCCATCCGTGGTCGCTTGATTGATGACCGTTGGATCTAGATACAGCGTGTAGGAATAGATCACTTAACGAAACGGTATGAGTAGATCTGGGCCGTGCAGAATAAGTTAGATCTAACGTCCTGTGTGCGTGATCCTGAGCGAACCGGTACGCACCAATCAGAACGTGACGCATGGCTAGGAATTAGATTTAAAATCAGAATTTGAATCTATTAGTTGTTTGATTTTGTTTTAGCCATAACTTTTGATTCCCACGTTCAAATTTGACAAATTTTATATCAATGGAATTAGGAGAGCAAGCCCTTTCCAAATATGCAATGTGTTTAATGTTTTCTTTCTGTTAAAATGGTTTTATTTACAGAAACATGTGTAGGCCTATTTAGTGTATATAAATTATTTGAGAAATGTTTTAGTGTTTAAAGAAATGTTGTTTGGCAAGTTTTGAACTTGTTTATGAACCAGTACTGTGCACTTGTATTGTTGAGTTTAGAAAATCATCACATATCATATTACATGCATACATATATTTTTTCTTGTATTTATTTTGTAGGTGATTTGTTGCAATGATTTTATGTGTAGATTTTGATGCCAATAGTGATTGTGTTTGTGAGGAGTTTAGCTACTCTCCAAACTACCAAGGCAAGTGGTGCTTCATGATATTTTTATCCCTATGTTTTCTACTATGTATTAGAAATATTTTTCTAGTCTTGCATGGTTATATTTTGCTTATATGCTATGCTTGGGAAATCCTAGTAGTTGTAGAATTGCTAGAAATTTCTAAGTTAAGATGCTTATCTATACCATGCTTAGCCTAGATAGTAGCAACCAAGGGTGGAGAATTATTCATGCTATGGAAAATATTTCTAAGTCTTTGGACTTGTGTTTTTGCTAATAAAACAACTAAGTGAATGAAACACCTGGGTGGAATGGAAGGAATGGTTTATGTTGAGTGGTTACACAAGGCCCATTTCTATGGTTTACCTTGTGTATCTCACTTGTGGAAAGCCACCCAGGGACAAAGGGATTTGAGAGGCCAAATTTTAAGAAGCTTCTAGTGCAGCCACTTGGCAATATGGGCTCTGCCTGGATCACATAGGTTGCAATAACTTAGCCATTTGGACAGTTGGTGGTAGTGGGATGATAGGTTGGAACGCGTCCATTTGGTCTAAGGGAAGGCTTCTGAAAGGTCATGTCTTGGTGAAAATCAAGTCTTGTGGGGAAAGTGCACAACCTCTGCAGATGGAAGAATCTAAGTACTTAGCCATGTCCCTGGAAAAGGACAACTTGAGCATCAAGACATGGAAGCTATCAAGAATCCCCTCATCCCAATTTCAAAGTAAAACTTGTGGTTGAACAAGGGTGAAGGACCCCAATGTCTATTGGTGGTTCCTTGGGAAAAGTTTTGAAAAAGAAAAACTTAGTGATTTCAACTAATAGGCAAAACCTATTTTGAGCAAAGCAAGCCTAAGATACACTTAGCCAAATTGCATATAGTATGTAGTCCACCAAATATTATACTAAGGTATCACTTGCCAATACTATTCCAATGTATTGACCCACTGTGGCTGTAACTTGTGATGTTGCAGGTTACTCTGATGAGGATTAGGAGTCATGAGTCTACACTCAACATGTTTTCCTTTGGCACATGAAGATGAAGACTTTTATCTATTTACCTATTTAAACTCTTGTACTAGGCATGTGGCCTTGGAGTTGTAAAGACTATGTTTGTCTCTGGAATGACTGTAATAATGACCTTTGTTTCTGTGTACTTCATCTTAAACTGTGGATGCTAGCATTGATACAGGGACTAGCATTGCAATCACAGGGATCCTTTTCCTTTATAAAGGAGGGATCTTACATAATAGCTCATGAAAATGGCCATAAAACACGAAAATGAGGAGTTTTGGTTCATGCCCTCAAACATTTATTGGGTGTAACGGTCATTTTAAATCGCCCTAGAACCCCTAAACCAATGCGCAACAACTCATGAAAAGGGCCATAAAACGCAAAAAACGACAAGTTCTTGGTCACAACTCTCAAACATGTAAATCGCCTTGGAACTAGAAAAATTTTGGCAATAGCTCATGAAAATGGTCATAAACGAGAAAATGGTAAAGTTTTGGTCACTCGAACATGCATGGGGTCTTACGGCCAGGATAATCAACCTGCAACGCCAAAACTGTGGGAAATAGCGCATGAAAAAGACCATAAAATGCAAAAACTACGAGTTTTTGGTCATAACTCTCAAACATGTAAATCACCTTGGAACCCAAAAAATGTGCGCAATAGCTCATGAAAATGGTCTTAAACGTGAATACGACGATTTTTTGGTCATAACTCTCAAACATATATCGGGTATTACGGCCATGCGAATCCCCTTGAAACGCCAAGACTATGTGCAATAGCTCATGAAAATGGCCATAAAACATGAAAACAATGAGTTTTTGTTCACGCACTCAAACATGTATCGGGTCTTAAGATCATTTTAAATCGCCCTGGAACCACAAAACTATTGTCAATAACTCATGAAAATGGACATAAAACGCAAAAAACGATAAGTTTTTGCTCATAACTCTCAAACATGTAAATTGCCTTGGAACCCCAAAAATATGGGCAATAGCTCATGGATATTGCCATTAAACACGAAAATGACGAGTTTTGGGTCATGCCCTCAAACATGTATCGGGTCTTACAGTCATTTTAAATCGCCCTAGAACACCCAAATCTATGCGCAATAACTCATAAAAATGTCCATAAAACGCAAAATGACAAGTTCTTCATCACAACTCTTAAACATGTAAATCGCCTGGAGCCCCCAAAACTATGGGCAATACCTCACGAAAACACCCATAAAACACGAAAATGAGTATTTTTGGGTGATGCCCTCAAACATGTATTGGGTCTTACAATCATTGTTAATAGGCCTAGAACCCCAAAACTATGGGCAATAACTAATGAAAACAACCATAAAGTGCAAAAACGACGAGTTTTTGGTCATAATTCTGAAACATGAAAATCGCCATGGAACCCAAAAAATATGCGCAATAGCTCATGAAAATGGCCTTAAACGCGAAAACGACGAGTTTTTGGTCATAACTCTCAAACATGTATCGGGTCTTACCCCCATACGAATCCCCCTGGAACGCCAAAACTGTGGGCAATAGCTCATGAAAACAGCCATAAAACACGGAAACAACAAGTTTTGTGGACGCACTCAAACATGCATCAGGTTTTGAGGTCATTTTAAATTGATTGGGAACCACAAAACTATTGTCATTAACTCATGAAAATGGACATAAAACGCAAAAGCGACAATCTTTTTCTCATAACTCTCAAACATGTAAATTGCCTTGGAACCCCAAAATTATGGGCAACAGCTCATGAAAACGACCATAAAACACGAAAATGAGGAGTTTGGATTCATGCCCTCAAACATTTATCATGTCTTACGGTCATTTTAAATCGCCCTGGAACCCCCAAACCAATGCAGAATAACTCATGAAAATGACCATAAAACGTAAAAACGACAAGTTCGTGGTCACAACTCTCAATCATGTAAATCGCCTTGGAACCGTAAAAATATGGGCAATAGCTCATGAAAATGGCCATAAACGCGAAAACGATGAGTTTTTGGTCACTCGAACATGTATGGGGTCTTACGGCCATGCGAATCCCCCTAGAGCCGGAAAACTGTGGGCAATACCTCATGAAAATGGCCATAAAACACGAAAATAATGACGTTTTGTTCATGCACTCAAACATGTATCGGGTCTTAAGGTCATTTTAAATCGCTCTAGAACCACAAAACTATTTTCAATAACTCATGAAAATGGACATAAAACGCAAAAAACGAGAAGTTTTTGCTCCTAACTCTCAAACATGTAAATTGCCTTGGAACCCCATTATGGGCAATAGCTCATGGATCCGGCCATAAAACACGAAAATGAGGAGTTTTTGGTCATGCCCTCAAACACGTATGGGGTCTTACGATCAATATAAATCGTTCTAGAACCCAAAAACTATGGGTAATAACTCATGAAAACGGCCATAAAATGCAAAAACAACGAGTTTTTGGTCATAACTCTCAAACATGTAAACGCCTTGGAACGAGAAAAATATGAGCGATAGCTCATGAAAATGGCCTTAAACATGAAAACGATGAGTTTGTGGGTCATATATCTCAAACATGTATCGGGTCTTACGGCCTTGCGAACCCCCTGCAACGCCAAAACTGTGGGCAAAAGATCATGAAAATGACCATAAAATGCAAAAACAACGAGTTTTTGGTCATAACTCTCAAACATGTAAATCATCTTGGAACGCGAAATATCCGCGCAATAGCTCATCAAAATGGCCTTAAACGTGAATACGACGAGTTTTTCGTCATATCTCTCAAACATGTATCGGGTCTTACGATCATATAAAACGCCCCGAAACCTGAAAACTATGGACAAGAACTCATGAAAACTGCCATAAAATGCAAAAACAAGGAGTTTTTTGTCATAACTCTCAAACATGTAAATCTCCTTGGAACACGAAAAATTGGCGCAATAGCTCATGAAAATGGCCTTAAACGTGAAAACGATGAGTTTTTGGTCATCTCTCTCAAACATGTATCGGGTCTTACCCCCATATGAATCCCCCTGGAACGCCGAAACTATGGGCAATAGCTCATGAAAACGGCCACAAAACACGAAAACAAGTTTTGTGGACGCACTCCGGGTCTTAAGGTCATTTTAAATCGCCATGGAACCGCAAAATTATTTTCAGTAACTCATGAAAATGGACATAAAACGCAAAAAAACGACAAGTTTTTGCTCATAACTCTCAAACATGTAAATTGCCTTGGAACCCTAAAATTGTGGGCAATAGCTCATGAAAATGGGCATAAAACACGAAAATGAGGAGTTCTGGTTCATGCCCTCAAACATTTATCGGGTCAAACGGTCATTTTAAATCGCCCTGGAACCCCCAAACCAATGCGCAATAACTCATGAAAAGGGCCATAAAACGCAAAAAACGACAAGTTCTTGGTCACGACTCTCAAACATGTAAACCGCCTTAGAACCAGAAAAATGGGTAATAGCTCATGAAAACGGCCATAAACGAGAAAACGATGAGGTTTTGGTCACTCAAACATGTACGGGGTCTTACGGCCATGATAATCCACCTGTAACGCGAAAACTGTGGGAAATAGCTCATGAAAACGACCATAAAATGCAAAAAAAATACGAGTTTTTGGTCATAACTCTCAAACATGTAAATCACCTTGGAACCCGAAAAATGTGCGCAATAGCTCATGAAAATGGCCTTAAACGTGAATACGACGAGTTTTTGGTCATAACTCTCAAACATGTATCGGGTCTTACGTCCATGCGAATCCCCCTGGAACGCCAAAACTATGGGCAATAGCTCATGAAAATGGCCATAAAACAAGAAAACACTGAGTTTTTGTTCACGCACTCAAACATGTATCGGGTCTTAAGGTCATTTTAAATCGCCCTGGAACCACAAAACTATTGTCAATAACTCATGAAAATGGACATAAAACGCAAAAAACAACAAGTTTTTGCTCATAACTCTCAAACATGTAAATTGCCTTGGAACCCCAAAAATATGGGCAATAGCTCATGGATATTGCCATAAAACACGAAAATGACGAGTTTTGGGTCATGCCCTCAAACATGTATCGGGTCTTACAGTCATTTTAAATTGCCCTAAAAACACCCAAAGCTATGCGTAATAACTCATGAAAATGGCCATAAAACACAAAAATGACAAGTTCTTCGTCACAACTCTCAAACATGTAAATCGCCCTAGAGCCCCAAAAACTATGGGCAATACCTCACGAAGACACCCATAAAACACGAAAATGAGGAGTTTTGGGTCATGCCCTCAAACAGGTATCGGGTCTTACGATCATAGTAAATCGGCCTAGAACCCCAAAACTATGGGCAATAACTCATGAAAACAACCATAAAGTGCAAAAACAATGAGTTTTTGGTCATAATTCTCAAACATGTAAATCGCCTAGGAACACGAAAAATGGACATAAAACGCAAAAAACGAGAAGTTTTTGATCCTAACTCTCAAACATGTAAATTGTCTTGGAACCCCATTATGGGCAATAGCTCATGGATACGGCCATAAAACACGAAAATGAGGAGTTTTTGGTCATGCCCTCAAACACGTATGGGGTCTTACGATCAATATAAATCGTTCTAGAACCCAAAAACTATGGGTAATAACTCATGAAAACGGCCATAAAATGCAAAAACAATGAGTTTTTGGTCATAACTCTCAAACATGTAAACGCCTTGGAACGAGAAAAATATGAGCGATAGCTCATGAAAATGTCCTTAAACATGAAAACGATGAGTTTGTGGGTCATATATCTCAAACATGTATCGGGTCTTACGGCCTTGCGAACCCCCTGCAACGCCAAAACTGTGGGCAAAAGATCATGAAAATGACCATAAAATGCAAAAACAACGAGTTTTTGGTCATAACTCTCAAACATGTAAATCACCTTGGAACGCGAAATATCCGCGCAATAGCTCATCAAAATGGCCTTAAACGTGAATACGACGAGTTTTTCGTCATATCTCTCAAACATGTATCGGGTCTTACGATCATATAAAACGCCCCGAAACCTGAAAACTATGGACAAGAACTCATGAAAACTGCCATAAAATGCAAAAACAAGGAGTTTTTTGTCATAACTCTCAAACATGTAAATCTCCTTGGAACACGAAAAATTGGCGCAATAGCTCATGAAAATGGCCTTAAACGTGAAAACGATGAGTTTTTGGTCATCTCTCTCAAACATGTATCGGGTCTTACCCCCATATGAATCCCCCTGGAACGCCAAAACTATGGGCAATAGCTCATGAAAACGGCCACAAAACACGAAAACAAGTTTTGTGGACGCACTCCGGGTCTTAAGGTCATTTTAAATCGCCATGGAACCGCAAAATTATTTTCAGTAACTCATGAAAATGGACATAAAACGCAAAAAAACGACAAGTTTTTGCTCATAACTCTCAAACATGTAAATTGCCTTGGAACCCTAAAATTGTGGGCAATAGCTCATGAAAATGGGCATAAAACACGAAAATGAGGAGTTCTGGTTCATGCCCTCAAACATTTATCGGGTCAAACGGTCATTTTAAATCGCCCTGGAACCCCCAAACCAATGCGCAATAACTCATGAAAAGGGCCATAAAACGCAAAAAACGACAAGTTCTTGGTCACGACTCTCAAACATGTAAACCGCCTTAGAACCAGAAAAATGGGTAATAGCTCATGAAAACGGCCATAAACGAGAAAACGATGAGGTTTTGGTCACTCAAACATGTACGGGGTCTTACGGCCATGATAATCCACCTGTAACGCGAAAACTGTGGGAAATAGCTCATGAAAACGACCATAAAATGCAAAAAAAATACGAGTTTTTGGTCATAACTCTCAAACATGTAAATCACCTTGGAACCCGAAAAATGTGCGCAATAGCTCATGAAAATGGCCTTAAACGTGAATACGACGAGTTTTTGGTCATAACTCTCAAACATGTATCGGGTCTTACGTCCATGCGAATCCCCCTGGAACGCCAAAACTATGGGCAATAGCTCATGAAAATGGCCATAAAACAAGAAAACACTGAGTTTTTGTTCACGCACTCAAACATGTATCGGGTCTTAAGGTCATTTTAAATCGCCCTGGAACCACAAAACTATTGTCAATAACTCATGAAAATGGACATAAAACGCAAAAAACAACAAGTTTTTGCTCATAACTCTCAAACATGTAAATTGCCTTGGAACCCCAAAAATATGGGCAATAGCTCATGGATATTGCCATAAAACACGAAAATGACGAGTTTTGGGTCATGCCCTCAAACATGTATCGGGTCTTACGGTCATTTTAAATTGCCCTAAAAACACCCAAAGCTATGCGTAATAACTCATGAAAATGGCCATAAAACACAAAAATGACAAGTTCTTCGTCACAACTCTCAAACATGTAAATCGCCCTAGAGCCCCAAAAATATGGGCAATACCTCACGAAGACACCCATAAAACACGAAAATGAGGAGTTTTGGGTCATGCCCTCAAACATGTATCGGGTCTTACGATCATAGTAAATCGGCCTAGAACCCCAAAACTATGGGCAATAACTCATGAAAACAACCATAAAGTGCAAAAACAATGAGTTTTTGGTCATAATTCTCAAACATGTAAATCGCCTAGGAACACGAAAAATATACGCAATAGCTCATGAAAATGGCCTTAAACGCGAAAACGACGAGTTTTTGGTCATAACTCTCAAATATGTATCGGGTCTTACCCCCATACGAATCCCCCTAGAATGCCAAAACTGTGGGCAATAGCTCATGAAAACGGCCATAAAACACGAAAACAACAAGTTTTGTGGACGCACTCAAACATGCATCAGGTCTTAAGGTCATTTTAAATTGCTCGGGAACCACAAAACTATTGTCAATAACTTGTGAAAATGGACATAAAATGCAAAAGCGACAATTTTTTTCTCATAACTCTCAAACATGTAAATTGCCTGGGAACCGTAAAAATATGGGCAATACCTCATGAAAACGGCCATAAAACACGAAAATGAGGAGTTTGGATTCATGCCCTCAAACATTTATCGGGTCTTACGGTCATTCTAAATCGCCCTGGAACCCCCAAACCAATGCACAATAACTCATGAAAACGACCATAAAACGCAAAAACGACAAGTTCGTGGTCACAACTCTCAAACATGTAAATCGCCCGGGAGCCGTAAAAATATGGGCAATAGCTCATGAAAACGGCCATAAGCGCGAAAACGATGAGTTTTTGGTCACTCGAACATGTATGGGGTTTTACGGCCATGCGAATCCCCTAGAGCCGCACAGCTGTGGGCAATACCTCATGAAAATGGCCATAAAACACGAAATAATGAGGTTTTGTTCACGCACTCAAACATGTATCGGGTCTGAAGGTCTTTTTGAATCGCTCTGGAACCACAAAACTATTTTCAATAACTCATGAAAATGGACATAAAACGCAAAAAAACGAGAAGTTTTTGCTCCTAACTCTCAAACATGTAAATTGCCTTGGAACCCCATTATGGGCAATAGCTCATGGATCCGGCCATAAAACACGAAAATGAGGAGTTTTTGGTCATGCCCTCAAACACGTATGGGGTCTTACGATCAATATAAATCGTTCTAGAACCCAAAAACTATGGGTAATAACTCATAAAAACGGCCATAAAATGCAAAAAACAACGAGTTTTGGTCATAACTCTCAAACATGTAAACGCCTTGGAACGAGAAAAATATGAGCGATAGCTCATGAAAATGGCCTTAAACATGAAAACGATGAGTTTGTGGGTCATATATCTCAAACATGTATCGGGTCTTACGGCCTTGCGAACCCCCTGCAACGCCAAAACTGTGGGCAAAAGATCATGAAAATGACCATAAAATGCAAAAACAACGAGTTTTTGGTCATAACTCTCAAACATGTAAATCACCTTGGAACCCGAAATATCCGCGCAATAGCTCATGAAAATGGCCTTAAACGTGAATACGACGAGTTTTTGGTCATATCTCTCAAACATGTATCGGGTCTTACGATCCATGCGAATCCCCCTGGAACGCCAAAACTATGGGCAATAGCTCATGAAAATGGCCAAACAAAACAAGAAAACACTGAGTTTTTGTTCACGCACTCAAACATGTATCGGGTCTTAAGGTCATTTTAAATCGCCATGGAACCACAAAACTATTGTCAATAACTCATGAAAATGGACATAAAACGCAAAAAACAACAAGTTTTTGCTCATAACTCTCAAACATGTAAATTGCCTTGGAACCCCAAAAATATGGGCAATAGCTCATGGATATGGCCATAAAACACGAAAATGACGAGTTTTGGGTCATGCCCTCAAACATGTATCGGGTCTTACGGTCATTTTAAATTGCCCTAAAACCCCCAAACTATGCGTAATAACTCATGAAAAGGGCCATAAAACACAAAAAACGACAAGTTCTTGGTCACAACTCTCAAACATGTAAATCGCCTTAGAGCCCCAAAAATGGGTAATACCTCACGAAGACGGCCATAAAAAGAAAAAATGAGGAGTTTGGGTCATGCCCTCAAACATGTACGGGTCTTACGATCATAGTAAATCGGCCTAGAACCCGAAAACTATGGGAAATAACTCATGAAAACGACCATAAAGTGCAAAAACAATGAGTTTTTGGTCATAACTCTCAAACATGTAAATCGCCTAGGAACACGAAAAATGTACGCAATAGCTCATGAAAATGGCCTTAAACGCGAAAACGACGAGTTTTTGGTCATAACTCTCAAACATGTATCGGGTCTTACCCCCATACGAATCCCCCTAGAATGCCAAAACTGTGGGCAATAGCTCATGAAAACGGCCATAAAACACGAAAACAACTGAGTTTTGTGGACGCACTCAAACATGCATCAGGTCTTAAGGTCATTTTAAATTGCTCGGGAACCACAAAACTATTGTCAATAACTCGTGAAAATGGACATAAAACGCAAAAGCGACAATTTTTTGCTCATAACTCTCAAACATGTAAATTGCCTTGGAACCCCAAAAATATGGGCAATACCTCATGAAATTGCCATAAAACACGAAAATGAGGAGTTTGGATTCATGCCCTCAAACATGTATCGGGTCTTACGGTCATTTTAAATCGCCCTGGAAACCCCAAACCAATGCACAATAACTCATGAAAACGACCATAAAACACAAAAATGACAAGTTCGTGGTCACAACTCTCAAACATGTAAATCGCCCTAGAGCCGTAAAAATATGGGCAATAGCTCATGAAAACGGCCATAAAACGCGAAAACGATGAGTTTTTGGTCATGCTCGAACATGTATGGGTCTTACGGCCATGTAAATCCCCTAGAGCCGCACAGCTGGGCAATACCTCATGAAAATGGCCATAAAACACGAAATAATGAGGTTTTGTTCACGCACTCAAACATGTATCGGGTCTGAATGTCTTGAATCGCTCTGGAACCACAAAACTAAATAACTCATGAAAATGGACATAAAACGCAAAAAAACGAGAAGTTTTTGCTCCTAACTCTCAAACATGTAAATTGCCTTGGAACCCCATTATGGGCAATAGCTCATGGATCCGGCCATAAAACACGAAAATGAGGAGTTTTTGGTCATGCCCTCAAACACGTATGGGGTCTTACGATCAATATAAATCGTTCTAGAACCCAAAAACTATGGGTAATAACTCATAAAAACGGCCATAAAATGCAAAAACAACGAGTTTTTGGTCATAACTCTCAAACATGTAAACGCCTTGGAACGAGAAAAATATGAGCGATAGCTCATGAAAATGGCCTTAAACATGAAAACGATGAGTTTGTGGGTCATATATCTCAAACATGTATCGGGTCTTACGGCCTTGCGAACCCCCTGCAACGCCAAAACTGTGGGCAAAAGATCATGAAAATGACCATAAAATGCAAAAACAACGAGTTTTTGGTCATAACTCTCAAACATGTAAATCACCTTGGAACGCGAAATATCCGCGCAATAGCTCATCAAAATGGCCTTAAACGTGAATACGACGAGTTTTTCGTCATATCTCTCAAACATGTATCGGGTCTTACGATCATATAAAACGCCCCGAAACCTGAAAACTATGGACAAGAACTCATGAAAACTGCCATAAAATGCAAAAACAAGGAGTTTTTTGTCATAACTCTCAAACATGTAAATCTCCTTGGAACACGAAAAATTGGCGCAATAGCTCATGAAAATGGCCTTAAACGTGAAAACGATGAGTTTTTGGTCATCTCTCTCAAACATGTATCGGGTCTTACCCCCATATGAATCCCCCTGGAACGCCAAAACTATGGGCAATAGCTCATGAAAACGGCCACAAAACACGAAAACAAGTTTTGTGGACGCACTCCGGGTCTTAAGGTCATTTTAAATCGCCATGGAACCGCAAAATTATTTTCAGTAACTCATGAAAATGGACATAAAACGCAAAAAAACGACAAGTTTTTGCTCATAACTCTCAAACATGTAAATTGCCTTGGAACCCTAAAATTGTGGGCAATAGCTCATGAAAATGGGCATAAAACACGAAAATGAGGAGTTCTGGTTCATGCCCTCAAACATTTATCGGGTCAAACGGTCATTTTAAATCGCCCTGGAACCCCCAAACCAATGCGCAATAACTCATGAAAAGGGCCATAAAACGCAAAAAACGACAAGTTCTTGGTCACGACTCTCAAACATGTAAACCGCCTTAGAACCAGAAAAATGGGTAATAGCTCATGAAAACGGCCATAAACGAGAAAACGATGAGGTTTTGGTCACTCAAACATGTATGGGGTCTTACGGCCATGATAATCCACCTGTAACGCGAAAACTGTGGGAAATAGCTCATGAAAACGACCATAAAATGCAAAAAAAATACGAGTTTTTGGTCATAACTCTCAAACATGTAAATCACCTTGGAACCCGAAAAATGTGCGCAATAGCTCATGAAAATGGCCTTAAACGTGAATACGACGAGTTTTTGGTCATAACTCTCAAACATGTATCGGGTCTTACGTCCATGCGAATCCCCCTGGAACGCCAAAACTATGGGCAATAGCTCATGAAAATGGCCATAAAACAAGAAAACACTGAGTTTTTGTTCACGCACTCAAACATGTATCGGGTCTTAAGGTCATTTTAAATCGCCCTGGAACCACAAAACTATTGTCAATAACTCATGAAAATGGACATAAAACGCAAAAAACAACAAGTTTTTGCTCATAACTCTCAAACATGTAAATTGCCTTGGAACCCCAAAAATATGGGCAATAGCTCATGGATATTGCCATAAAACACGAAAATGACGAGTTTTGGGTCATGCCCTCAAACATGTATCGGGTCTTACGGTCATTTTAAATTGCCCTAAAAACACCCAAAGCTATGCGTAATAACTCATGAAAATGGCCATAAAACACAAAAATGACAAGTTCTTCGTCACAACTCTCAAACATGTAAATCGCCCTAGAGCCCCAAAAACTATGGGCAATACCTCACGAAGACACCCATAAAACACGAAAATGAGGAGTTTTGGGTCATGCCCTCAAACATGTATCGGGTCTTACGATCATAGTAAATCGGCCTAGAACCCCAAAACTATGGGCAATAACTCATGAAAACAACCATAAAGTGCAAAAACAATGAGTTTTTGGTCATAATTCTCAAACATGTAAATCGCCTAGGAACACGAAAAATATACGCAATAGCTCATGAAAATGGCCTTAAACGCGAAAACGACGAGTTTTTGGTCATAACTCTCAAATATGTATCGGGTCTTACCCCCATACGAATCCCCCTAGAATGCCAAAACTGTGGGCAATAGCTCATGAAAACGGCCATAAAACACGAAAACAACAAGTTTTGTGGACGCACTCAAACATGCATCAGGTCTTAAGGTCATTTTAAATTGCTCGGGAACCACAAAACTATTGTCAATAACTCGTGAAAATGGACATAAAACGCAAAAGCGACAATTTTTTTCTCATAACTCTCAAACATGTAAATTGCCTGGGAACCGTAAAAATATGGGCAATACCTCATGAAAACGGCCATAAAACACGAAAATGAGGAGTTTGGATTCATGCCCTCAAACATTTATCGGGTCTTACGGTCATTGTAAATCGCCCTGGAACCCCCAAACCAATGCACAATAACTCATGAAAACGACCATAAAACGCAAAAACGACAAGTTCGTGGTCACAACTCTCAAACATGTAAATCGCCCGGGAGCCGTAAAAATATGGGCAATAGCTCATGAAAACGGCCATAAGCGCGAAAACGATGAGTTTTTGGTCACTCGAACATGTATGGGGTTTTACGGCCATGCGAATCCCCTAGAGCCGCACAGCTGTGGGCAATACCTCATGAAAATGGCCATAAAACACGAAATAATGAGGTTTTGTTCACGCACTCAAACATGTATCGGGTCTGAATGTCTTTTTGAATCGCTCTGGAACCACAAAACTATTTTCAATAACTCATGAAAATGGACATAAAACGCAAAAAACGAGAAGTTTTTGCTCCTAACTCTCAAACATGTAAATTGCCTTGGAACCCCATTATGGGCAATAGCTCATGGATACGGCCATAAAACACGAAAATGAGGAGTTTTTGGTCATGCCCTCAAACACGTATGGGGTCTTACGATCAATATAAATCGTTCTAGAACCCAAAAACTATGGGTAATAACTCATGAAAACGGCCATAAAATGCAAAAACAACGAGTTTTTGGTCATAACTCTCAAACATGTAAACGCCTTGGAACGAGAAAAATATGAGCGATAGCTCATGAAAATGGCCTTAAACATGAAAACGATGAGTTTGTGGGTCATATATCTCAAACATGTATCGGGTCTTACGGCCTTGCGAACCCCCTGCAACGCCAAAACTGTGGGCAAAAGATCATGAAAATGACCATAAAATGCAAAAACAACGAGTTTTTGGTCATAACTCTCAAACATGTAAATCACCTTGGAACGCGAAATATCCGCGCAATAGCTCATCAAAATGGCCTTAAACGTGAATACGACGAGTTTTTCGTCATATCTCTCAAACATGTATCGGGTCTTACGATCATATAAAACGCCCCGAAACCTGAAAACTATGGACAAGAACTCATGAAAACTGCCATAAAATGCAAAAACAAGGAGTTTTTTGTCATAACTCTCAAACATGTAAATCTCCTTGGAACACGAAAAATTGGCGCAATAGCTCATGAAAATGGCCTTAAACGTGAAAACGATGAGTTTTTGGTCATCTCTCTCAAACATGTATCGGGTCTTACCCCCATATGAATCCCCCTGGAACGCCAAAACTATGGGCAATAGCTCATGAAAACGGCCACAAAACACGAAAACAAGTTTTGTGGACGCACTCCGGGTCTTAAGGTCATTTTAAATCGCCATGGAACCGCAAAATTATTTTCAGTAACTCATGAAAATGGACATAAAACGCAAAAAAACGACAAGTTTTTGCTCATAACTCTCAAACATGTAAATTGCCTTGGAACCCTAAAATTGTGGGCAATAGCTCATGAAAATGGGCATAAAACACGAAAATGAGGAGTTCTGGTTCATGCCCTCAAACATTTATCGGGTCAAACGGTCATTTTAAATCGCCCTGGAACCCCCAAACCAATGCGCAATAACTCATGAAAAGGGCCATAAAACGCAAAAAACGACAAGTTCTTGGTCACGACTCTCAAACATGTAAACCGCCTTAGAACCAGAAAAATGGGTAATAGCTCATGAAAACGGCCATAAACGAGAAAACGATGAGGTTTTGGTCACTCAAACATGTATGGGGTCTTACGGCCATGATAATCCACCTGTAACGCGAAAACTGTGGGAAATAGCTCATGAAAACGACCATAAAATGCAAAAAAAATACGAGTTTTTGGTCATAACTCTCAAACATGTAAATCACCTTGGAACCCGAAAAATGTGCGCAATAGCTCATGAAAATGGCCTTAAACGTGAATACGACGAGTTTTTGGTCATAACTCTCAAACATGTATCGGGTCTTACGTCCATGCGAATCCCCCTGGAACGCCAAAACTATGGGCAATAGCTCATGAAAATGGCCATAAAACAAGAAAACACTGAGTTTTTGTTCACGCACTCAAACATGTATCGGGTCTTAAGGTCATTTTAAATCGCCCTGGAACCACAAAACTATTGTCAATAACTCATGAAAATGGACATAAAACGCAAAAAACAACAAGTTTTTGCTCATAACTCTCAAACATGTAAATTGCCTTGGAACCCCAAAAATATGGGCAATAGCTCATGGATATTGCCATAAAACACGAAAATGACGAGTTTTGGGTCATGCCCTCAAACATGTATCGGGTCTTACGGTCATTTTAAATTGCCCTAAAAACACCCAAAGCTATGCGTAATAACTCATGAAAATGGCCATAAAACACAAAAATGACAAGTTCTTCGTCACAACTCTCAAACATGTAAATCGCCCTAGAGCCCCAAAAACTATGGGCAATACCTCACGAAGACACCCATAAAACACGAAAATGAGGAGTTTTGGGTCATGCCCTCAAACATGTATCGGGTCTTACGATCATAGTAAATCGGCCTAGAACCCCAAAACTATGGGCAATAACTCATGAAAACAACCATAAAGTGCAAAAACAATGAGTTTTTGGTCATAATTCTCAAACATGTAAATCGCCTAGGAACACGAAAAATATACGCAATAGCTCATGAAAATGGCCTTAAACGCGAAAACGACGAGTTTTTGGTCATAACTCTCAAATATGTATCGGGTCTTACCCCCATACGAATCCCCCTAGAATGCCAAAACTGTGGGCAATAGCTCATGAAAACGGCCATAAAACACGAAAACAACAAGTTTTGTGGACGCACTCAAACATGCATCAGGTCTTAAGGTCATTTTAAATTGCTCGGGAACCACAAAACTATTGTCAATAACTCGTGAAAATGGACATAAAACGCAAAAGCGACAATTTTTTTCTCATAACTCTCAAACATGTAAATTGCCTGGGAACCGTAAAAATATGGGCAATACCTCATGAAAACGGCCATAAAACACGAAAATGAGGAGTTTGGATTCATGCCCTCAAACATTTATCGGGTCTTACGGTCATTGTAAATCGCCCTGGAACCCCCAAACCAATGCACAATAACTCATGAAAACGACCATAAAACGCAAAAACGACAAGTTCGTGGTCACAACTCTCAAACATGTAAATCGCCCGGGAGCCGTAAAAATATGGGCAATAGCTCATGAAAACGGCCATAAGCGCGAAAACGATGAGTTTTTGGTCACTCGAACATGTATGGGGTTTTACGGCCATGCGAATCCCCTAGAGCCGCACAGCTGTGGGCAATACCTCATGAAAATGGCCATAAAACACGAAATAATGAGGTTTTGTTCACGCACTCAAACATGTATCGGGTCTGAAGGTCTTTTTGAATCGCTCTGGAACCACAAAACTATTTTCAATAACTCATGAAAATGGACATAAAACGCAAAAAAACGAGAAGTTTTTGCTCCTAACTCTCAAACATGTAAATTGCCTTGGAACCCCATTATGGGCAATAGCTCATGGATACGGCCATAAAACACGAAAATGAGGAGTTTTTGGTCATGCCCTCAAACACGTATGGGGTCTTACGATCAATATAAATCGTTCTAGAACCCAAAAACTATGGGTAATAACTCATGAAAACGGCCATAAAATGCAAAAACAACGAGTTTTTGGTCATAACTCTCAAACATGTAAACGCCTTGGAACGAGAAAAATATGAGCGATAGCTCATGAAAATGGCCTTAAACATGAAAACGATGAGTTTGTGGGTCATATATCTCAAACATGTATCGGGTCTTACGGCCTTGCGAACCCCCTGCAACGCCAAAACTGTGGGCAAAAGATCATGAAAATGACCATAAAATGCAAAAACAACGAGTTTTTGGTCATAACTCTCAAACATGTAAATCACCTTGGAACGCGAAATATCCGCGCAATAGCTCATCAAAATGGCCTTAAACGTGAATACGACGAGTTTTTCGTCATATCTCTCAAACATGTATCGGGTCTTACGATCATATAAAACGCCCCGAAACCTGAAAACTATGGACAAGAACTCATGAAAACTGCCATAAAATGCAAAAACAAGGAGTTTTTTGTCATAACTCTCAAACATGTAAATCTCCTTGGAACACGAAAAATTGGCGCAATAGCTCATGAAAATGGCCTTAAACGTGAAAACGATGAGTTTTTGGTCATCTCTCTCAAACATGTATCGGGTCTTACCCCCATATGAATCCCCCTGGAACGCCAAAACTATGGGCAATAGCTCATGAAAACGGCCACAAAACACGAAAACAAGTTTTGTGGACGCACTCCGGGTCTTAAGGTCATTTTAAATCGCCATGGAACCGCAAAATTATTTTCAGTAACTCATGAAAATGGACATAAAACGCAAAAAAACGACAAGTTTTTGCTCATAACTCTCAAACATGTAAATTGCCTTGGAACCCTAAAATTGTGGGCAATAGCTCATGAAAATGGGCATAAAACACGAAAATGAGGAGTTCTGGTTCATGCCCTCAAACATTTATCGGGTCAAACGGTCATTTTAAATCGCCCTGGAACCCCCAAACCAATGCGCAATAACTCATGAAAAGGGCCATAAAACGCAAAAAACGACAAGTTCTTGGTCACGACTCTCAAACATGTAAACCGCCTTAGAACCAGAAAAATGGGTAATAGCTCATGAAAACGGCCATAAACGAGAAAACGATGAGGTTTTGGTCACTCAAACATGTATGGGGTCTTACGGCCATGATAATCCACCTGTAACGCGAAAACTGTGGGAAATAGCTCATGAAAACGACCATAAAATGCAAAAAAAATACGAGTTTTTGGTCATAACTCTCAAACATGTAAATCACCTTGGAACCCGAAAAATGTGCGCAATAGCTCATGAAAATGGCCTTAAACGTGAATACGACGAGTTTTTGGTCATAACTCTCAAACATGTATCGGGTCTTACGTCCATGCGAATCCCCCTGGAACGCCAAAACTATGGGCAATAGCTCATGAAAATGGCCATAAAACAAGAAAACACTGAGTTTTTGTTCACGCACTCAAACATGTATCGGGTCTTAAGGTCATTTTAAATCGCCCTGGAACCACAAAACTATTGTCAATAACTCATGAAAATGGACATAAAACGCAAAAAACAACAAGTTTTTGCTCATAACTCTCAAACATGTAAATTGCCTTGGAACCCCAAAAATATGGGCAATAGCTCATGGATATTGCCATAAAACACGAAAATGACGAGTTTTGGGTCATGCCCTCAAACATGTATCGGGTCTTACGGTCATTTTAAATTGCCCTAAAAACACCCAAAGCTATGCGTAATAACTCATGAAAATGGCCATAAAACACAAAAATGACAAGTTCTTCGTCACAACTCTCAAACATGTAAATCGCCCTAGAGCCCCAAAAACTATGGGCAATACCTCACGAAGACACCCATAAAACACGAAAATGAGGAGTTTTGGGTCATGCCCTCAAACATGTATCGGGTCTTACGATCATAGTAAATCGGCCTAGAACCCCAAAACTATGGGCAATAACTCATGAAAACAACCATAAAGTGCAAAAACAATGAGTTTTTGGTCATAATTCTCAAACATGTAAATCGCCTAGGAACACGAAAAATATACGCAATAGCTCATGAAAATGGCCTTAAACGCGAAAACGACGAGTTTTTGGTCATAACTCTCAAATATGTATCGGGTCTTACCCCCATACGAATCCCCCTAGAATGCCAAAACTGTGGGCAATAGCTCATGAAAACGGCCATAAAACACGAAAACAACAAGTTTTGTGGACGCACTCAAACATGCATCAGGTCTTAAGGTCATTTTAAATTGCTCGGGAACCACAAAACTATTGTCAATAACTCGTGAAAATGGACATAAAACGCAAAAGCGACAATTTTTTTCTCATAACTCTCAAACATGTAAATTGCCTGGGAACCGTAAAAATATGGGCAATACCTCATGAAAACGGCCATAAAACACGAAAATGAGGAGTTTGGATTCATGCCCTCAAACATTTATCGGGTCTTACGGTCATTGTAAATCGCCCTGGAACCCCCAAACCAATGCACAATAACTCATGAAAACGACCATAAAACGCAAAAACGACAAGTTCGTGGTCACAACTCTCAAACATGTAAATCGCCCGGGAGCCGTAAAAATATGGGCAATAGCTCATGAAAACGGCCATAAGCGCGAAAACGATGAGTTTTTGGTCACTCGAACATGTATGGGGTTTTACGGCCATGCGAATCCCCTAGAGCCGCACAGCTGTGGGCAATACCTCATGAAAATGGCCATAAAACACGAAATAATGAGGTTTTGTTCACGCACTCAAACATGTATCGGGTCTGAAGGTCTTTTTGAATCGCTCTGGAACCACAAAACTATTTTCAATAACTCATGAAAATGGACATAAAACGCAAAAAACGAGAAGTTTTTGCTCCTAACTCTCAAACATGTAAATTGCCTTGGAACCCCATTATGGGCAATAGCTCATGGATACGGCCATAAAACACGAAAATGAGGAGTTTTTGGTCATGCCCTCAAACACGTATGGGGTCTTACGATCAATATAAATCGTTCTAGAACCCAAAAACTATGGGTAATAACTCATGAAAACGGCCATAAAATGCAAAAACAACGAGTTTTTGGTCATAACTCTCAAACATGTAAACGCCTTGGAACGAGAAAAATATGAGCGATAGCTCATGAAAATGGCCTTAAACATGAAAACGATGAGTTTGTGGGTCATATATCTCAAACATGTATCGGGTCTTACGGCCTTGCGAACCCCCTGCAACGCCAAAACTGTGGGCAAAAGATCATGAAAATGACCATAAAATGCAAAAACAACGAGTTTTTGGTCATAACTCTCAAACATGTAAATCACCTTGGAACGCGAAATATCCGCGCAATAGCTCATCAAAATGGCCTTAAACGTGAATACGACGAGTTTTTCGTCATATCTCTCAAACATGTATCGGGTCTTACGATCATATAAAACGCCCCGAAACCTGAAAACTATGGACAAGAACTCATGAAAACTGCCATAAAATGCAAAAACAAGGAGTTTTTTGTCATAACTCTCAAACATGTAAATCTCCTTGGAACACGAAAAATTGGCGCAATAGCTCATGAAAATGGCCTTAAACGTGAAAACGATGAGTTTTTGGTCATCTCTCTCAAACATGTATCGGGTCTTACCCCCATATGAATCCCCCTGGAACGCCAAAACTATGGGCAATAGCTCATGAAAACGGCCACAAAACACGAAAACAAGTTTTGTGGACGCACTCCGGGTCTTAAGGTCATTTTAAATCGCCATGGAACCGCAAAATTATTTTCAGTAACTCATGAAAATGGACATAAAACGCAAAAAAACGACAAGTTTTTGCTCATAACTCTCAAACATGTAAATTGCCTTGGAACCCTAAAATTGTGGGCAATAGCTCATGAAAATGGGCATAAAACACGAAAATGAGGAGTTCTGGTTCATGCCCTCAAACATTTATCGGGTCAAACGGTCATTTTAAATCGCCCTGGAACCCCCAAACCAATGCGCAATAACTCATGAAAAGGGCCATAAAACGCAAAAAACGACAAGTTCTTGGTCACGACTCTCAAACATGTAAACCGCCTTAGAACCAGAAAAATGGGTAATAGCTCATGAAAACGGCCATAAACGAGAAAACGATGAGGTTTTGGTCACTCAAACATGTATGGGGTCTTACGGCCATGATAATCCACCTGTAACGCGAAAACTGTGGGAAATAGCTCATGAAAACGACCATAAAATGCAAAAAAAATACGAGTTTTTGGTCATAACTCTCAAACATGTAAATCACCTTGGAACCCGAAAAATGTGCGCAATAGCTCATGAAAATGGCCTTAAACGTGAATACGACGAGTTTTTGGTCATAACTCTCAAACATGTATCGGGTCTTACGTCCATGCGAATCCCCCTGGAACGCCAAAACTATGGGCAATAGCTCATGAAAATGGCCATAAAACAAGAAAACACTGAGTTTTTGTTCACGCACTCAAACATGTATCGGGTCTTAAGGTCATTTTAAATCGCCCTGGAACCACAAAACTATTGTCAATAACTCATGAAAATGGACATAAAACGCAAAAAACAACAAGTTTTTGCTCATAACTCTCAAACATGTAAATTGCCTTGGAACCCCAAAAATATGGGCAATAGCTCATGGATATTGCCATAAAACACGAAAATGACGAGTTTTGGGTCATGCCCTCAAACATGTATCGGGTCTTACGGTCATTTTAAATTGCCCTAAAAACACCCAAAGCTATGCGTAATAACTCATGAAAATGGCCATAAAACACAAAAATGACAAGTTCTTCGTCACAACTCTCAAACATGTAAATCGCCCTGGAGCCCCAAAAACTATGGGCAATACCTCACGAAGACACCCATAAAACACGAAAATGAGGAGTTTTGGGTCATGCCCTCAAACATGTATCGGGTCTTACGATCATAGTAAATCGGCCTAGAACCCCAAAACTATGGGCAATAACTCATGAAAACAACCATAAAGTGCAAAAACAATGAGTTTTTGGTCATAATTCTCAAACATGTAAATCGCCTAGGAACACGAAAAATATACGCAATAGCTCATGAAAATGGCCTTAAACGCGAAAACGACGAGTTTTTGGTCATAACTCTCAAATATGTATCGGGTCTTACCCCCATACGAATCCCCCTAGAATGCCAAAACTGTGGGCAATAGCTCATGAAAACGGCCATAAAACACGAAAACAACAAGTTTTGTGGACGCACTCAAACATGCATCAGGTCTTAAGGTCATTTTAAATTGCTCGGGAACCACAAAACTATTGTCAATAACTCGTGAAAATGGACATAAAACGCAAAAGCGACAATTTTTTTCTCATAACTCTCAAACATGTAAATTGCCTGGGAACCGTAAAAATATGGGCAATACCTCATGAAAACGGCCATAAAACACGAAAATGAGGAGTTTGGATTCATGCCCTCAAACATTTATCGGGTCTTACGGTCATTGTAAATCGCCCTGGAACCCCCAAACCAATGCACAATAACTCATGAAAACGACCATAAAACGCAAAAACGACAAGTTCGTGGTCACAACTCTCAAACATGTAAATCGCCCGGGAGCCGTAAAAATATGGGCAATAGCTCATGAAAACGGCCATAAGCGCGAAAACGATGAGTTTTTGGTCACTCGAACATGTATGGGGTTTTACGGCCATGCGAATCCCCTAGAGCCGCACAGCTGTGGGCAATACCTCATGAAAATGGCCATAAAACACGAAATAATGAGGTTTTGTTCACGCACTCAAACATGTATCGGGTCTGAATGTCTTTTTGAATCGCTCTGGAACCACAAAACTATTTTCAATAACTCATGAAAATGGACATAAAACGCAAAAAAACGAGAAGTTTTTGCTCCTAACTCTCAAACATGTAAATTGCCTTGGAACCCCATTATGGGCAATAGCTCATGGATACGGCCATAAAACACGAAAATGAGGAGTTTTTGGTCATGCCCTCAAACACGTATGGGGTCTTACGATCAATATAAATCGTTCTAGAACCCAAAAACTATGGGTAATAACTCATGAAAACGGCCATAAAATGCAAAAACAACGAGTTTTTGGTCATAACTCTCAAACATGTAAACGCCTTGGAACGAGAAAAATATGAGCGATAGCTCATGAAAATGGCCTTAAACATGAAAACGATGAGTTTGTGGGTCATATATCTCAAACATGTATCGGGTCTTACGGCCTTGCGAACCCCCTGCAACGCCAAAACTGTGGGCAAAAGATCATGAAAATGACCATAAAATGCAAAAACAACGAGTTTTTGGTCATAACTCTCAAACATGTAAATCACCTTGGAACGCGAAATATCCGCGCAATAGCTCATCAAAATGGCCTTAAACGTGAATACGACGAGTTTTTCGTCATATCTCTCAAACATGTATCGGGTCTTACGATCATATAAAACGCCCCGAAACCTGAAAACTATGGACAAGAACTCATGAAAACTGCCATAAAATGCAAAAACAAGGAGTTTTTTGTCATAACTCTCAAACATGTAAATCTCCTTGGAACACGAAAAATTGGCGCAATAGCTCATGAAAATGGCCTTAAACGTGAAAACGATGAGTTTTTGGTCATCTCTCTCAAACATGTATCGGGTCTTACCCCCATATGAATCCCCCTGGAACGCCAAAACTATGGGCAATAGCTCATGAAAACGGCCACAAAACACGAAAACAAGTTTTGTGGACGCACTCCGGGTCTTAAGGTCATTTTAAATCGCCATGGAACCGCAAAATTATTTTCAGTAACTCATGAAAATGGACATAAAACGCAAAAAAACGACAAGTTTTTGCTCATAACTCTCAAACATGTAAATTGCCTTGGAACCCTAAAATTGTGGGCAATAGCTCATGAAAATGGGCATAAAACACGAAAATGAGGAGTTCTGGTTCATGCCCTCAAACATTTATCGGGTCAAACGGTCATTTTAAATCGCCCTGGAACCCCCAAACCAATGCGCAATAACTCATGAAAAGGGCCATAAAACGCAAAAAACGACAAGTTCTTGGTCACGACTCTCAAACATGTAAACCGCCTTAGAACCAGAAAAATGGGTAATAGCTCATGAAAACGGCCATAAACGAGAAAACGATGAGGTTTTGGTCACTCAAACATGTATGGGGTCTTACGGCCATGATAATCCACCTGTAACGCGAAAACTGTGGGAAATAGCTCATGAAAACGACCATAAAATGCAAAAAAAATACGAGTTTTTGGTCATAACTCTCAAACATGTAAATCACCTTGGAACCCGAAAAATGTGCGCAATAGCTCATGAAAATGGCCTTAAACGTGAATACGACGAGTTTTTGGTCATAACTCTCAAACATGTATCGGGTCTTACGTCCATGCGAATCCCCCTGGAACGCCAAAACTATGGGCAATAGCTCATGAAAATGGCCATAAAACAAGAAAACACTGAGTTTTTGTTCACGCACTCAAACATGTATCGGGTCTTAAGGTCATTTTAAATCGCCCTGGAACCACAAAACTATTGTCAATAACTCATGAAAATGGACATAAAACGCAAAAAACAACAAGTTTTTGCTCATAACTCTCAAACATGTAAATTGCCTTGGAACCCCAAAAATATGGGCAATAGCTCATGGATATTGCCATAAAACACGAAAATGACGAGTTTTGGGTCATGCCCTCAAACATGTATCGGGTCTTACGGTCATTTTAAATTGCCCTAAAAACACCCAAAGCTATGCGTAATAACTCATGAAAATGGCCATAAAACACAAAAATGACAAGTTCTTCGTCACAACTCTCAAACATGTAAATCGCCCTGGAGCCCCAAAAACTATGGGCAATACCTCACGAAGACACCCATAAAACACGAAAATGAGGAGTTTTGGGTCATGCCCTCAAACATGTATCGGGTCTTACGATCATAGTAAATCGGCCTAGAACCCCAAAACTATGGGCAATAACTCATGAAAACAACCATAAAGTGCAAAAACAATGAGTTTTTGGTCATAATTCTCAAACATGTAAATCGCCTAGGAACACGAAAAATATACGCAATAGCTCATGAAAATGGCCTTAAACGCGAAAACGACGAGTTTTTGGTCATAACTCTCAAATATGTATCGGGTCTTACCCCCATACGAATCCCCCTAGAATGCCAAAACTGTGGGCAATAGCTCATGAAAACGGCCATAAAACACGAAAACAACAAGTTTTGTGGACGCACTCAAACATGCATCAGGTCTTAAGGTCATTTTAAATTGCTCGGGAACCACAAAACTATTGTCAATAACTCGTGAAAATGGACATAAAACGCAAAAGCGACAATTTTTTTCTCATAACTCTCAAACATGTAAATTGCCTGGGAACCGTAAAAATATGGGCAATACCTCATGAAAACGGCCATAAAACACGAAAATGAGGAGTTTGGATTCATGCCCTCAAACATTTATCGGGTCTTACGGTCATTGTAAATCGCCCTGGAACCCCCAAACCAATGCACAATAACTCATGAAAACGACCATAAAACGCAAAAACGACAAGTTCGTGGTCACAACTCTCAAACATGTAAATCGCCCGGGAGCCGTAAAAATATGGGCAATAGCTCATGAAAACGGCCATAAGCGCGAAAACGATGAGTTTTTGGTCACTCGAACATGTATGGGGTTTTACGGCCATGCGAATCCCCTAGAGCCGCACAGCTGTGGGCAATACCTCATGAAAATGGCCATAAAACACGAAATAATGAGGTTTTGTTCACGCACTCAAACATGTATCGGGTCTGAATGTCTTTTTGAATCGCTCTGGAACCACAAAACTATTTTCAATAACTCATGAAAATGGACATAAAACGCAAAAAACGAGAAGTTTTTGCTCCTAACTCTCAAACATGTAAATTGCCTTGGAACCCCATTATGGGCAATAGCTCATGGATACGGCCATAAAACACGAAAATGAGGAGTTTTTGGTCATGCCCTCAAACACGTATGGGGTCTTACGATCAATATAAATCGTTCTAGAACCCAAAAACTATGGGTAATAACTCATGAAAACGGCCATAAAATGCAAAAACAACGAGTTTTTGGTCATAACTCTCAAACATGTAAACGCCTTGGAACGAGAAAAATATGAGCGATAGCTCATGAAAATGGCCTTAAACATGAAAACGATGAGTTTGTGGGTCATATATCTCAAACATGTATCGGGTCTTACGGCCTTGCGAACCCCCTGCAACGCCAAAACTGTGGGCAAAAGATCATGAAAATGACCATAAAATGCAAAAACAACGAGTTTTTGGTCATAACTCTCAAACATGTAAATCACCTTGGAACGCGAAATATCCGCGCAATAGCTCATCAAAATGGCCTTAAACGTGAATACGACGAGTTTTTCGTCATATCTCTCAAACATGTATCGGGTCTTACGATCATATAAAACGCCCCGAAACCTGAAAACTATGGACAAGAACTCATGAAAACTGCCATAAAATGCAAAAACAAGGAGTTTTTTGTCATAACTCTCAAACATGTAAATCTCCTTGGAACACGAAAAATTGGCGCAATAGCTCATGAAAATGGCCTTAAACGTGAAAACGATGAGTTTTTGGTCATCTCTCTCAAACATGTATCGGGTCTTACCCCCATATGAATCCCCCTGGAACGCCAAAACTATGGGCAATAGCTCATGAAAACGGCCACAAAACACGAAAACAAGTTTTGTGGACGCACTCCGGGTCTTAAGGTCATTTTAAATCGCCATGGAACCGCAAAATTATTTTCAGTAACTCATGAAAATGGACATAAAACGCAAAAAAACGACAAGTTTTTGCTCATAACTCTCAAACATGTAAATTGCCTTGGAACCCTAAAATTGTGGGCAATAGCTCATGAAAATGGGCATAAAACACGAAAATGAGGAGTTCTGGTTCATGCCCTCAAACATTTATCGGGTCAAACGGTCATTTTAAATCGCCCTGGAACCCCCAAACCAATGCGCAATAACTCATGAAAAGGGCCATAAAACGCAAAAAACGACAAGTTCTTGGTCACGACTCTCAAACATGTAAACCGCCTTAGAACCAGAAAAATGGGTAATAGCTCATGAAAACGGCCATAAACGAGAAAACGATGAGGTTTTGGTCACTCAAACATGTATGGGGTCTTACGGCCATGATAATCCACCTGTAACGCGAAAACTGTGGGAAATAGCTCATGAAAACGACCATAAAATGCAAAAAAAATACGAGTTTTTGGTCATAACTCTCAAACATGTAAATCACCTTGGAACCCGAAAAATGTGCGCAATAGCTCATGAAAATGGCCTTAAACGTGAATACGACGAGTTTTTGGTCATAACTCTCAAACATGTATCGGGTCTTACGTCCATGCGAATCCCCCTGGAACGCCAAAACTATGGGCAATAGCTCATGAAAATGGCCATAAAACAAGAAAACACTGAGTTTTTGTTCACGCACTCAAACATGTATCGGGTCTTAAGGTCATTTTAAATCGCCCTGGAACCACAAAACTATTGTCAATAACTCATGAAAATGGACATAAAACGCAAAAAACAACAAGTTTTTGCTCATAACTCTCAAACATGTAAATTGCCTTGGAACCCCAAAAATATGGGCAATAGCTCATGGATATTGCCATAAAACACGAAAATGACGAGTTTTGGGTCATGCCCTCAAACATGTATCGGGTCTTACGGTCATTTTAAATTGCCCTAAAAACACCCAAAGCTATGCGTAATAACTCATGAAAATGGCCATAAAACACAAAAATGACAAGTTCTTCGTCACAACTCTCAAACATGTAAATCGCCCTGGAGCCCCAAAAACTATGGGCAATACCTCACGAAGACACCCATAAAACACGAAAATGAGGAGTTTTGGGTCATGCCCTCAAACATGTATCGGGTCTTACGATCATAGTAAATCGGCCTAGAACCCCAAAACTATGGGCAATAACTCATGAAAACAACCATAAAGTGCAAAAACAATGAGTTTTTGGTCATAATTCTCAAACATGTAAATCGCCTAGGAACACGAAAAATATACGCAATAGCTCATGAAAATGGCCTTAAACGCGAAAACGACGAGTTTTTGGTCATAACTCTCAAATATGTATCGGGTCTTACCCCCATACGAATCCCCCTAGAATGCCAAAACTGTGGGCAATAGCTCATGAAAACGGCCATAAAACACGAAAACAACAAGTTTTGTGGACGCACTCAAACATGCATCAGGTCTTAAGGTCATTTTAAATTGCTCGGGAACCACAAAACTATTGTCAATAACTCGTGAAAATGGACATAAAACGCAAAAGCGACAATTTTTTTCTCATAACTCTCAAACATGTAAATTGCCTGGGAACCGTAAAAATATGGGCAATACCTCATGAAAACGGCCATAAAACACGAAAATGAGGAGTTTGGATTCATGCCCTCAAACATTTATCGGGTCTTACGGTCATTGTAAATCGCCCTGGAACCCCCAAACCAATGCACAATAACTCATGAAAACGACCATAAAACGCAAAAACGACAAGTTCGTGGTCACAACTCTCAAACATGTAAATCGCCCGGGAGCCGTAAAAATATGGGCAATAGCTCATGAAAACGGCCATAAGCGCGAAAACGATGAGTTTCTGGTCACACGAACATGTATGGGGTCTTACGGCCATGCGAATCCCCTAGAGCCGCACAGCTGTGGGCAATACCTCATGAAAATGGCCATAAAACACGAAATAATGAGGTTTTGTTCACGCACTCAAACATGTATCGGGTCTGAATGTCTTTTTGAATCGCTCTGGAACCACAAAACTATTTTCAATAACTCATGAAAATGGACATAAAACGCAAAAAGACGAGAAGTTTTTGCTCCTAACTCTCAAACATGTAAATTGCCTTGGAACCCCATTATGGGCAATAGCTCATGGATACGGCCATAAAACACGAAAATGAGGAGTTTTTGGTCATGCCCTCAAACACGTATGGGGTCTTACGATCAATATAAATCGTTCTAGAACCCAAAAACTATGGGTAATAACTCATGAAAACGGCCATAAAATGCAAAAACAACGAGTTTTTGGTCATAACTCTCAAACATGTAAACGCCTTGGAACGAGAAAAATATGAGCGATAGCTCATGAAAATGGCCTTAAACATGAAAACGATGAGTTTGTGGGTCATATATCTCAAACATGTATCGGGTCTTACGGCCTTGCGAACCCCCTGCAACGCCAAAACTGTGGGCAAAAGATCATGAAAATGACCATAAAATGCAAAAACAACGAGTTTTTGGTCATAACTCTCAAACATGTAAATCACCTTGGAACGCGAAATATCCGCGCAATAGCTCATCAAAATGGCCTTAAACGTGAATACGACGAGTTTTTCGTCATATCTCTCAAACATGTATCGGGTCTTACGATCATATAAAACGCCCCGAAACCTGAAAACTATGGACAAGAACTCATGAAAACTGCCATAAAATGCAAAAACAAGGAGTTTTTTGTCATAACTCTCAAACATGTAAATCTCCTTGGAACACGAAAAATTGGCGCAATAGCTCATGAAAATGGCCTTAAACGTGAAAACGATGAGTTTTTGGTCATCTCTCTCAAACATGTATCGGGTCTTACCCCCATATGAATCCCCCTGGAACGCCAAAACTATGGGCAATAGCTCATGAAAACGGCCACAAAACACGAAAACAAGTTTTGTGGACGCACTCCGGGTCTTAAGGTCATTTTAAATCGCCATGGAACCGCAAAATTATTTTCAGTAACTCATGAAAATGGACATAAAACGCAAAAAAACGACAAGTTTTTGCTCATAACTCTCAAACATGTAAATTGCCTTGGAACCCTAAAATTGTGGGCAATAGCTCATGAAAATGGGCATAAAACACGAAAATGAGGAGTTCTGGTTCATGCCCTCAAACATTTATCGGGTCAAACGGTCATTTTAAATCGCCCTGGAACCCCCAAACCAATGCGCAATAACTCATGAAAAGGGCCATAAAACGCAAAAAACGACAAGTTCTTGGTCACGACTCTCAAACATGTAAACCGCCTTAGAACCAGAAAAATGGGTAATAGCTCATGAAAACGGCCATAAACGAGAAAACGATGAGGTTTTGGTCACTCAAACATGTATGGGGTCTTACGGCCATGATAATCCACCTGTAACGCGAAAACTGTGGGAAATAGCTCATGAAAACGACCATAAAATGCAAAAAAAATACGAGTTTTTGGTCATAACTCTCAAACATGTAAATCACCTTGGAACCCGAAAAATGTGCGCAATAGCTCATGAAAATGGCCTTAAACGTGAATACGACGAGTTTTTGGTCATAACTCTCAAACATGTATCGGGTCTTACGTCCATGCGAATCCCCCTGGAACGCCAAAACTATGGGCAATAGCTCATGAAAATGGCCATAAAACAAGAAAACACTGAGTTTTTGTTCACGCACTCAAACATGTATCGGGTCTTAAGGTCATTTTAAATCGCCCTGGAACCACAAAACTATTGTCAATAACTCATGAAAATGGACATAAAACGCAAAAAACAACAAGTTTTTGCTCATAACTCTCAAACATGTAAATTGCCTTGGAACCCCAAAAATATGGGCAATAGCTCATGGATATTGCCATAAAACACGAAAATGACGAGTTTTGGGTCATGCCCTCAAACATGTATCGGGTCTTACGGTCATTTTAAATTGCCCTAAAAACACCCAAAGCTATGCGTAATAACTCATGAAAATGGCCATAAAACACAAAAATGACAAGTTCTTCGTCACAACTCTCAAACATGTAAATCGCCCTGGAGCCCCAAAAACTATGGGCAATACCTCACGAAGACACCCATAAAACACGAAAATGAGGAGTTTTGGGTCATGCCCTCAAACATGTATCGGGTCTTACGATCATAGTAAATCGGCCTAGAACCCCAAAACTATGGGCAATAACTCATGAAAACAACCATAAAGTGCAAAAACAATGAGTTTTTGGTCATAATTCTCAAACATGTAAATCGCCTAGGAACACGAAAAATATACGCAATAGCTCATGAAAATGGCCTTAAACGCGAAAACGACGAGTTTTTGGTCATAACTCTCAAATATGTATCGGGTCTTACCCCCATACGAATCCCCCTAGAATGTCAAAACTGTGGGCAATAGCTCATGAAAACGGCCATAAAACACGAAAACAACAAGTTTTGTGGACGCACTCAAACATGCATCAGGTCTTAAGGTCATTTTAAATTGCTCGGGAACCACAAAACTATTGTCAATAACTCGTGAAAATGGACATAAAACGCAAAAGCGACAATTTTTTTCTCATAACTCTCAAACATGTAAATTGCCTGGGAACCGTAAAAATATGGGCAATACCTCATGAAAACGGCCATAAAACACGAAAATGAGGAGTTTGGATTCATGCCCTCAAACATTTATCGGGTCTTACGGTCATTGTAAATCGCCCTGGAACCCCCAAACCAATGCACAATAACTCATGAAAACGACCATAAAACGCAAAAACGACAAGTTCGTGGTCACAACTCTCAAACATGTAAATCGCTCGGGAGCCGTAAAAATATGGGCAATAGCTCATGAAAACGGCCATAAGCGCGAAAACGATGAGTTTTTGGTCACTCGAACATGTATGGGGTTTACGGCCATGCGAATCCCCTAGAGCCGCACAGCTGTGGGCAATACCTCATGAAAATGGCCATAAAACACGAAATAATGAGGTTTTGTTCACGCACTCAAACATGTATCGGGTCTGAATGTCTTTTTGAATCGCTCTGGAACCACAAAACTATTTTCAATAACTCATGAAAATGGACATAAAACGCAAAAAACGAGAAGTTTTTGCTCCTAACTCTCAAACATGTAAATTGCCTTGGAACCCCATTATGGGCAATAGCTCATGGATACGGCCATAAAACACGAAAATGAGGAGTTTTTGGTCATGCCCTCAAACACGTATGGGGTCTTACGATCAATATAAATCGTTCTAGAACCCAAAAACTATGGGTAATAACTCATGAAAACGGCCATAAAATGCAAAAACAACGAGTTTTTGGTCATAACTCTCAAACATGTAAACGCCTTGGAACGAGAAAAATATGAGCGATAGCTCATGAAAATGGCCTTAAACATGAAAACGATGAGTTTGTGGGTCATATATCTCAAACATGTATCGGGTCTTACGGCCTTGCGAACCCCCTGCAACGCCAAAACTGTGGGCAAAAGATCATGAAAATGACCATAAAATGCAAAAACAACGAGTTTTTGGTCATAACTCTCAAACATGTAAATCACCTTGGAACGCGAAATATCCGCGCAATAGCTCATCAAAATGGCCTTAAACGTGAATACGACGAGTTTTTCGTCATATCTCTCAAACATGTATCGGGTCTTACGATCATATAAAACGCCCCGAAACCTGAAAACTATGGACAAGAACTCATGAAAACTGCCATAAAATGCAAAAACAAGGAGTTTTTTGTCATAACTCTCAAACATGTAAATCTCCTTGGAACACGAAAAATTGGCGCAATAGCTCATGAAAATGGCCTTAAACGTGAAAACGATGAGTTTTTGGTCATCTCTCTCAAACATGTATCGGGTCTTACCCCCATATGAATCCCCCTGGAACGCCAAAACTATGGGCAATAGCTCATGAAAACGGCCACAAAACACGAAAACAAGTTTTGTGGACGCACTCCGGGTCTTAAGGTCATTTTAAATCGCCATGGAACCGCAAAATTATTTTCAGTAACTCATGAAAATGGACATAAAACGCAAAAAAACGACAAGTTTTTGCTCATAACTCTCAAACATGTAAATTGCCTTGGAACCCTAAAATTGTGGGCAATAGCTCATGAAAATGGGCATAAAACACGAAAATGAGGAGTTCTGGTTCATGCCCTCAAACATTTATCGGGTCAAACGGTCATTTTAAATCGCCCTGGAACCCCCAAACCAATGCGCAATAACTCATGAAAAGGGCCATAAAACGCAAAAAACGACAAGTTCTTGGTCACGACTCTCAAACATGTAAACCGCCTTAGAACCAGAAAAATGGGTAATAGCTCATGAAAACGGCCATAAACGAGAAAACGATGAGGTTTTGGTCACTCAAACATGTATGGGGTCTTACGGCCATGATAATCCACCTGTAACGCGAAAACTGTGGGAAATAGCTCATGAAAACGACCATAAAATGCAAAAAAAATACGAGTTTTTGGTCATAACTCTCAAACATGTAAATCACCTTGGAACCCGAAAAATGTGCGCAATAGCTCATGAAAATGGCCTTAAACGTGAATACGACGAGTTTTTGGTCATAACTCTCAAACATGTATCGGGTCTTACGTCCATGCGAATCCCCCTGGAACGCCAAAACTATGGGCAATAGCTCATGAAAATGGCCATAAAACAAGAAAACACTGAGTTTTTGTTCACGCACTCAAACATGTATCGGGTCTTAAGGTCATTTTAAATCGCCCTGGAACCACAAAACTATTGTCAATAACTCATGAAAATGGACATAAAACGCAAAAAACAACAAGTTTTTGCTCATAACTCTCAAACATGTAAATTGCCTTGGAACCCCAAAAATATGGGCAATAGCTCATGGATATTGCCATAAAACACGAAAATGACGAGTTTTGGGTCATGCCCTCAAACATGTATCGGGTCTTACGGTCATTTTAAATTGCCCTAAAAACACCCAAAGCTATGCGTAATAACTCATGAAAATGGCCATAAAACACAAAAATGACAAGTTCTTCGTCACAACTCTCAAACATGTAAATCGCCCTGGAGCCCCAAAAACTATGGGCAATACCTCACGAAGACACCCATAAAACACGAAAATGAGGAGTTTTGGGTCATGCCCTCAAACATGTATCGGGTCTTACGATCATAGTAAATCGGCCTAGAACCCCAAAACTATGGGCAATAACTCATGAAAACAACCATAAAGTGCAAAAACAATGAGTTTTTGGTCATCAAACATGTCTCAAACATGTAAATCGCCTAGGAACACGAAAAATATACGCAATAGCTCATGAAAATGGCCTTAAAACGCAAAACGAGAGTTTTTGGTCATAACTCTCAAACATGTAAATTTACCCCCATGGAACCCCCTATTATGGGCAATAGCTCATGAAAACGGCCATAAAACACGAAAACAAGGAGTTTTGTGGACGCACTCAAACACGCATCAGGTCTTAAGGTCAATTTAAATCGTTCGGAACCCAAAAACTATGGGTAATAACTCATGAAAACGGCCATAAAATGCAAAAACAACGAGTTTTTGGTCATAACTCTCAAACATGTAAACGCCTTGGAACGAGAAAAATATGAGCGATAGCTCATGAAAATGGCCTTAAAACATGAAAACGATGAGTTTGTGGGTCATGCCCTCAAACATGTATCGGGTCTTACGGCCTTGCGAATCCCCTGCAACGCCAAAACTGTGGGCAAAAGATCATGAAAATGACCATAAAATGCAAAAACAACGAGTTTTTGGTCATAACTCTCAAACATGTAAATCACCTTGGAACGCGAAATATCCGCGCAATAGCTCATCAAAATGGCCTTAAACGTGAATACGACGAGTTTTTCGTCATATCTCTCAAACATGTATCGGGTCTTACGATCATATAAATCCCCCGAAACCTGAAAACTATGGACAAGAACTCATGAAAACTGCCATAAAATGCAAAAACAAGGAGTTTTTTTTCATAACTCTCAAACATGTAAATCTCCTTGGAACACGAAAAATTGGCGCAATAGCTCATGAAAATGGCCTTAAACGTGAAAACGATGAGTTTTTGGTCATCTCTCTCAAACATGTATCGGGTCTTACCCCCATATGAATCCCCCTGGAACGCCAAAACTATGGGCAATAGCTCATGAAAACGGCCACAAAACACGAAAACAAGTTTTGTGGACGCACTCCGGGTCTTAAGGTCATTTTAAATCGCCATGGAACCGCAAAATTATTTTCAGTAACTCATGAAAATGGACATAAAACGCAAAAAAACGACAAGTTTTTGCTCATAACTCTCAAACATGTAAATTGCCTTGGAACCCTAAAATTGTGGGCAATAGCTCATGAAAATGGGCATAAAACACGAAAATGAGGAGTTCTGGTTCATGCCCTCAAACATTTATCGGGTCAAACGGTCATTTTAAATCGCCCTGGAACCCCCAAACCAATGCGCAATAACTCATGAAAAGGGCCATAAAACGCAAAAAACGACAAGTTCTTGGTCACGACTCTCAAACATGTAAACCGCCTTAGAACCAGAAAAATGGGTAATAGCTCATGAAAACGGCCATAAACGAGAAAACGATGAGGTTTTGGTCACTCAAACATGTATGGGGTCTTACGGCCATGATAATCCACCTGTAACGCGAAAACTGTGGGAAATAGCTCATGAAAACGACCATAAAATGCAAAAAAAATACGAGTTTTTGGTCATAACTCTCAAACATGTAAATCACCTTGGAACCCGAAAAATGTGCGCAATAGCTCATGAAAATGGCCTTAAACGTGAATACGACGAGTTTTTGGTCATAACTCTCAAACATGTATCGGGTCTTACGTCCATGCGAATCCCCTTGGAACGCCAAAACTATGGGCAATAGCTCATGAAAATGGCCACAAAACAAGAAAACACTGAGTTTTTGTTCACGCACTCAAACATGTATCGGGTCTTAAGGTCATTTTAAATCGCCCTGGAACCACAAAACTATTGTCAATAACTCATGAAAATGGACATAAAACGCAAAAAACAACAAGTTTTTGCTCATAACTCTCAAACATGTAAATTGCCTTGGAACCCCAAAAATATGGGCAATAGCTCATGGATATTGCCATAAAACACGAAAATGACGAGTTTTGGGTCATGCCCTCAAACATGTATCGGGTCTTACGGTCATTTTAAATTGCCCTAAAAACACCCAAAGCTATGCGTAATAACTCATGAAAATGGCCATAAAACACAAAAATGACAAGTTCTTCGTCACAACTCTCAAACATGTAAATCGCCCTGGAGCCCCAAAAACTATGGGCAATACCTCACGAAGACACCCATAAAACACGAAAATGAGGAGTTTTGGGTCATGCCCTCAAACATGTATCGGGTCTTACGATCATAGTAAATCGGCCTAGAACCCCAAAACTATGGGCAATAACTCATGAAAACAACCATAAAGTGCAAAAACAATGAGTTTTTGGTCATAATTCTCAAACATGTAAATCGCCTAGGAACACGAAAAATATACGCAATAGCTCATGAAAATGGCCTTAAACGCGAAAACGACGAGTTTTTGGTCATAACTCTCAAATATGTATCGGGTCTTACCCCCATACGAATCCCCCTAGAATGCCAAAACTGTGGGCAATAGCTCATGAAAACGGCCATAAAACACGAAAACAACAAGTTTTGTGGACGCACTCAAACATGCATCAGGTCTTAAGGTCATTTTAAATTGCTCGGGAACCACAAAACTATTGTCAATAACTCGTGAAAATGGACATAAAACGCAAAAGCGACAATTTTTTTCTCATAACTCTCAAACATGTAAATTGCCTGGGAACCGTAAAAATATGGGCAATACCTCATGAAAACGGCCATAAAACACGAAAATGAGGAGTTTGGATTCATGCCCTCAAACATTTATCGGGTCTTACGGTCATTGTAAATCGCCCTGGAACCCCCAAACCAATGCACAATAACTCATGAAAACGACCATAAAACGCAAAAAACGACAAGTTCGTGGTCACAACTCTCAAACATGTAAATCGCCCGGGAGCCGTAAAAATATGGGCAATAGCTCATGAAAACGGCCATAAGCGCGAAAACGATGAGTTTTTGGTCACTCGAACATCTATGGGGTTTTACGGCCATGCGAATCCCCTAGAGCCGCACAGCTGTGGGCAATACCTCATGAAAATGGCCATAAAACACGAAATAATGAGGTTTTGTTCACGCACTCAAACATGTATCGGGTCTGAAGGTCTTTTTGAATCGCTCTGGAACCACAAAACTATTTTCAATAACTCATGAAAATGGACATAAAACGCAAAAAACGAGAAGTTTTTGCTCCTAACTCTCAAACATGTAAATTGCCTTGGAACCCCATTATGGGCAATAGCTCATGGATACGGCCATAAAACACGAAAATGAGGAGTTTTTGGTCATGCCCTCAAACACGTATGGGGTCTTACGATCAATATAAATCGTTCTAGAACCCAAAAACTATGGGTAATAACTCATGAAAACGGCCATAAAATGCATAACTCTCAAACATGTAAACGCCTTGGAACGAGAAAAATATGAGCGATAGCTCATGAAAATGGCCTTAAACATGAAAACGATGAGTTTGTGGGTCATATATCTCAAACATGTATCGGGTCTTACAGCCTTGCGAACCCCCTGCAACGCCAAAACGGTGGGCAAAAGATCATGAAAATGACCATAAAATGCAAAAACAACGAGTTTTTGGTCATAACTCTCAAACATGTAAATCACCTTGGAACGCGAAATTTCCGCGCAATAGCTCATCAAAATGGCCTTAAACGTGAATACGACGAGTTTTTTGTCATATCTCTCAAACATGTATCGGGTCTTACGATCATATAAAACGCCCCAAAACCTGAAAACTATGGACAAGAACTCATGAAAACTGCCATAAAATGCAAAAACAAGGAGTTTTTTGTCATAACTCTCAAACATGTAAATCTCCTTGGAACACGAAAAATTGGCGCAATAGCTCATGAAAATGGCCTTAAACGTGAAAACGATGAGTTTTCGGTCATCTCTCTCAAACATGTATCGGGTCTTACCCCCATATGAATCCCCCTGGAACGCCAAAACTATGGGCAATAGCTCATGAAAACGGCCACAAAACACGAAAACAAGTTTTGTGGACGCACTCTGGGTCTTAAGGTCATTTTAAATCGCCATGGAACCGCAAAATTATTTTCAGTAACTCATGAAAATGGACATAAAACGCAAAAAAACGACAAGTTTTTGCTCATAACTCTCAAACATGTAAATTGCCTTGGAACCCTAAAATTGTGGGCAATAGCTCATGAAAATGGGCATAAAACACGAAAATGAGGAGTTCTGGTTCATGCCCTCAAACATTTATCGGGTCAAACGGTCATTTTAAATCGCCCTGGAACCCCCAAACCAATGCGCAATAACTCATGAAAAGGGCCATAAAACGCAAAAAACGACAAGTTCTTGGTCACGACTCTCAAACATGTAAACCGCCTTAGAACCAGAAAAATGGGTAATAGCTCATGAAAACGGCCATAAACGAGAAAACGATGAGGTTTTGGTCACTCAAACATGTATGGGGTCTTACGGCCATGATAATCCACCTGTAACGCGAAAACTGTGGGAAATAGCTCATGAAAACGACCATAAAATGCAAAAAAAACTATGAGTTTTTGGTCATAACTCTCAAACATGTAAATCACCTTGGAACCCGAAAAATGTGCGCAATAGCTCATGAAAATGGCCTTAAACGTGAATACGACGAGTTTTTGGTCATAACTCTCAAACATGTATCGGGTCTTACGTCCATGCGAATCCCCCTGGAACGCCAAAACTATGGGCAATAGCTCATGAAAATGGCCATAAAACAAGAAAACACTGAGTTTTTGTTCACGCACTCAAACATGTATCGGGTCTTAAGGTCATTTTAAATCGCCCTGGAACCACAAAACTATTGTCAATAACTCATGAAAATGGACATAAAACGCAAAAAACAACAAGTTTTTGCTCATAACTCTCAAACATGTAAATTGCCTTGGAACCCCAAAAATATGGGCAATAGCTCATGGATATTGCCATAAAACACGAAAATGACGAGTTTTGGGTCATGCCCTCAAACATGTATCGGGTCTTACGGTCATTTTAAATTGCCCTAAAAACACCCAAAGCTATGCGTAATAACTCATGAAAATGGCCATAAAACACAAAAATGACAAGTTCTTCGTCACAACTCTCAAACATGTAAATCGCCCTGGAGCCCCAAAAACTATGGGCAATACCTCACGAAGACACCCATAAAACACGAAAATGAGGAGTTTTGGGTCATGCCCTCAAACATGTATCGGGTCTTACGATCATAGTAAATCGGCCTAGAACCCCAAAACTATGGGCAATAACTCATGAAAACAACCATAAAGTAAAAAAAAACAATGAGTTTTTGGTCATAATTCTCAAACATGTAAATCGCCTAGGAACACGAAAAATATACGCAATAGCTCATGAAAATGGCCTTAAACGCGAAAACGACGAGTTTTTGGTCATAACTCTCAAATATGTATCGGGTCTTACCCCCATACGAATCCCCCTAGAATGCCAAAACTGTGGGCAGTAGCTCATGAAAACGGCCATAAAACACGAAAACAACAAGTTTTGTGGACGCACTCAAACATGCATCAGGTCTTAAGGTCATTTTAAATTGCTCGGGAACCACAAAACTATTGTCAATAACTCGTGAAAATGGACATAAAACGCAAAAGCGGCAATTTTTTTCTCATAACTCTCAAACATGTAAATTGCCTGGGAACCGTAAAAATATGGGCAATACCTCATGAAAACGGCCATAAAACACGAAAATGAGGAGTTTGGATTCATGCCCTCAAACATTTATCGGGTCTTACGGTCATTGTAAATCGCCCTGGAACCCCCAAACCAATGCACAATAACTCATGAAAACGACCATAAAACGCAAAATCGACAAGTTCGTGGTCACAACTCTCAAACATGTAAATCGCCCGGGAGCCGTAAAAATATGGGCAATAGCTCATGAAAACGGCCATAAGCGCGAAAACGATGAGTTTTTGGTCACTCGAACATGTATGGGGTTTTACGGCCATGCGAATCCCCTAGAGCCGCACAGCTGTGGGCAATACCTCATGAAAATGGCCATAAAACACGAAATAATGAGGTTTTGTTCACGCACTCAAACATGTATCGGGTCTGAAGGTCTTTTTGAATCGCCCTAGAACACCCAAACCTATGCGCAATAACTCATGAAAATGGCCATAAAACGCAAAAATGACAAGTTCTTCGTCACAACTCTCAAACATGTAAATCGCCCTGGAGCCTCAAAACTATGGGCAATACCTCACGAAAACACCCATAAAACACGAAAATGAGGACTTTTGGGTGATGCGCTCAAACATGTATTGGGTCTTACGATCATTGTAAATCATCCTGGAACCCCAAAACTATGGGCAATAACTCATGAAAACAACGAGCTTTTGGTCATAATTCTCAAACATGTAAATCGCCTTGGAACACGAAAAATATGCGCAATAGCTCATGAAAATGGCCTTAAACGCGAAAACGACGAGTTTTTGGTCATAACTCTCAAACATGTATCGGGTCTTAACCCCATACGAATCCCCCTGGAATGCCAAAATTGTGGGCAATAGCTCATGAAAACGGCCATAAAACACGAAAACAACAAGTTCTGTGGACGCACACAAACATGCATCAAGTCTTAAGGTCATTTTAAATTGCTCGGGAACCACAAAACTATGGTCAATAACTCGTGAAAATGGACATAAAATGCAAAAGCGACAAAAAAATTCTCATAACTCTCAAACATGTAAATTGTCTGGGAACCGTAAAAATATGGGCAATAGCTCATGAAAACGGCCATAAAACACGAAAATGAGGAGTTGGGATTCAAGCCCTCAAACATTTATCGGGTCTTACGATCATTTTAAATCGCCCTAGAACCCCCAAACCAATGCACAATAACTCATGAAAACGACCATAAAACGCAAAAACGACAAGTTTGTGGTCACAACTCTCAAACATGTAAATCGCCTGGGAACCGTAAAAATATGGGCAATAGCTCATGAAAACTGCCATAAACGCGAAAACGATGAGTTTTTGGTCACTGGAACATGTATGGGGTTTTACGGCCATGCGAATCCCCTAGAGCCGCACAACTGTGGGCAATACCTCATGAAAATGGCCATAAAACACGAAAATAATGAGGTTTTGTTGACGCACTCAAACATGTATCGGGTCTTAAGGTCATTTTAAATCACTCTAGAACACCCAAACCTATGCGCAATAACTCATGAAAATGGCCATAAAACGCAAAAATGACAAGTTCTTCGTCACAGCTCTCAAACATATAAATCGCCCTGGAGCCCCAAAACTATGGGCAATACCTCACGAAAACACCCATAAAACATGAAAATGAGGAGTTTTGGTTGATGCGCTCAAACATGTATCGGGTCTTACAATCATTGTAAATTGTCATAGAACCCCAAACTATGGGCAATAACTCATCAAAACAACGAGCTTTTGGTCATAATTCTCAAACATGTAAATCGCCTTGGAACCCGAAAAATATGCGCAATAGCTCATGAAAATGGCCTTAAACGCGAAAACGACGAGTTTTTGGTCATAACTCTCAACATGTATCGGGTCTTACCCTCATGCGAATCCCCCTGGAACGCCAAAACTGTGGACAATAGCTCATGAAAACGGCCATAAAAAACAAAAACAACAAGTTTTGTGGACGCACTCAAACATGCATCAGGTCTTAAGGTCATTTTAAATTGCCCGGGAAGCACAAAACTATTGTCAATAACTCATGAAAATGGACATAAAACGCAAAAGCGACAAATTTTTTCTCATAACTCTCAAACATGTAAATTGCCTTGGAACCCCAAAATTATGGGCAATAGCTCATGAAAACGGCCATAAAACACGAAAATGAGGAGTTTGGATTCATGCCCTTAAACATTTATCGGGTATTACAATCATTTTAAATCGCCCTAGAACCCCCAAACCAATGCACAATAACCAATGAAAACGACCATAAAACGCAAAAATGACAAGTTCGTGGTCATAACTCTCAAACATGTAAATCGCCTTCGAACTGTAAGAATATGGGCAATAGCTCATAAAAACGGCCATAAACGCGAAAACGATGAGTTTTTGGTCACTCGAACATGTATGGGGGTCTTACGGCCATGCGAATCCCCCTAGAGCCGCAAAATTGTGAGCAATACCTCATGAAAATGTCCATAAAACACGGAAATAATGAGGTTTTGTTCACACACTCAAACATGTATCGGGTCTTAAGGTCATTTTAAATCGCTCTGGAACCACAAAACTATTTTCAATAACTCATGAAAATGGACATAAAGCGCAAAAAACGAGAAGTTTTTTCACACACTCAAAAATGTATTGGGGTTCCAGGCGGATTTGCATCCCTCGTAAGAACCCTTACATGTTTGAGATATATAACCAGAACTCGTCGTTTTCGTGTTTACGGCCATTTTCATGAGTTATTTCCTAGAGTTTTTGCGTTCCAAGCGGATTTGCATGGTCTGGCAGACCCATTACATGTTTGGGAGATATGACCAGAAACTCGTCGTTTTCACGTTTTATGGTCGTGTATGGCCGTTTTCATGAGCTATTGCCCACAGTTTTGGGGTTCCAGGCGGATTTGCATGCCTCGCAAGAACCCTTACATGTTTGAGAGATATGGTCAGAAATTCATCGTTTCGCGTTTTATGGCCGTTTTCATGAGCTATTGCCCACAGATTTGGGGTTCTAGGGAGATTTGCATGCCTCGTAAGAACCCTTACATGTTTGAGAGATATGAAAAGAAACCCGTCGTTTTCACGTTGTATGGCTGTTTTCATGAGCTATTGCCCGCATTTTTGGGGTTCCAGGACGATTTACAACGGCCTTAAGACCTGGTACATTTTTGAGAGTTATAACCAAAAACTCGTCGTTTTCGTGTTTTATGGTCATTTTCATGAGTTATTGCCCACGGTTTTTAGGTTCTAGTTGGATTTGCAAGGCTAGTAAGACCCTTAACATGTTTGAGATATATGACTAAAAACTCGTACTTTTCTTGTTTTATGGCCGTTTTCATGAGCCATTGCCCACAGTTTTGGGGTTCTAGGCGGATTTTCATGCCTCGTAAGAACACTTACATGTTTTGGGGTATATGACCATAAACTTGTCGTTTTCGTGTTTATGGTCATTTTCATGAGTTATTTCCTAGAGTTTTTGTGTTCCAAGCGGATTTGCATGGTCTGTCAGACCCGTTACATGTTTGGGAGATATGACCAGAAACTCGTCGTTTTCACGTTTTATGGCCGTTTTCATGAGCTATTGCCCACAGTTTGGGGGTTCTAGGCGGATTTGCATGCCTCATAAGAACCCTTACATGTTTGATAGATATGACTAGAAACTCGTCGTTTTTGTGTTTTATGGCTTTTTTCATGAGCTATTGCCCACAGTTTTGGGGTTCCATGGTGATTTACAATGACCTTAAGACCCGGCATATGTTTGAGAGTTATGACCAAAAACTCGTCGTTTTCGTGTTTATGGCCCTTTTTATGAGTTATTTCCCACGGTTTTTAGGTTCCAGTTGGATTTGCAAGGCTAGTAAGCCCTTTTTCATGTTTTATGGCCGTTTTCATGAGCTATTGCCCACAGTTTTCAGGTTCTAGGCAGATTTGCATGCCTCGTAAGAACCCTTACATGTTTGAGATATATAACCAGAAACTCGTCGTTTTCGTGTTTATGGCCATTTTCATGAGTTATTTCCTAGATTTTTTGCGTTCCAAGCAGATTTGCATGGTCAGGCAGACCCATTACATGTTTGGGAGATATGACCAGAAACTCGTCGTTTTCACGTTTTATGGCTGTTTATGGCCGTTTCCATGAGCTATTGCCCATAGTTTTAGGGTTCCAGGCGGATTTGCATGCCTCGTAAGAACCCTTACATGTTTGAGATATATAACCAAAAACTCGTCGTTTTCTTGTTTATGGCCATTTTCATGAGTTATTTCCTAGAGTTTTTGTGTTCCAAGCGGATTGGATGGTCTGGCAGACCCATTACATGTTTGGGAGATATGACCAGAAACTCGTTGTTTTCATGTTTTATGGCCGTTTATGGCCATTTTCATGAGCTATTTCCCATAGTTTTGGGGTTCCGGGCGGATTTGCATCCCTTGTAAGAACCCTTACATGTTTGAGATATATAACCAGAAACTCTTCGTTTTCGTGTTTATGGCCATTTTCATGAGTTATTTCCTAGAGTTTTTGCGTTCCATGCGGATTTGCATGGTCTGGCAGACCCATTACATGTTTGGGAGATATGACCAGAAACTCGTCGTTTTCGCGTTTATGGCTGATCTCATGAGCTATTGCCCACAGATTTGGGGTTCTAGGAAGATTTGCATGCCTCGTAAGAACCCTTACATGTTTGAGAGATATGACAAGAAACCCGTTGTTTTCGCGTTTTATGGCTGTTGTCATGAGCTATTGCCCGCATTTTGGGGGTTCCAGGGCGATTTACAACGACCTTAAGACCTGTACATTTTTGAGAGTTATGACCAAAAACTCATCGTTTTCGTGTTTTATGGTCATTTTCATGAGTTATTGCCCACGATTTTTAGGTTCTAGTTGGATTTGCAAGGCTAGTAAGACCCTTAACATGTTTGAGATATATGACTAAAAACCCATACTTTTCTTGTTTTATGGCCATTTTCATGAGCCATTGCCCACAGTTTTGGGGTTCTAGGCGGATTTGCATGCCTTGTGAGAACCCTTACATGTTTGAGATATATGACCAGAAACTTGTCGTTTTCGTGTTTATGTCCATTTTCATGAGTTATTTCCTAGAGTTTTTGTGTTCCAAGCGGATTTGCATGGTCTGTCAGACCCGTTACATGTTTGGGAGATATGACCAGACACTCGTCGTTTTCACGTTTTATGGCCATTTATGGGTGTTTTCATGAGCTATTGCCCATAGTTTGGGGGTTCCAGGCGAATTTGCATGCCTCGTAAGAACCCTTACATGTTTGAGAGATATGACTAGAAACTCGTCGTTTTTGCGTTTTATGGCTGTTTTCATGAGCTATTGCCCATAGTTTTGGGGTTCCATGGTGATTTACAACGACCTTAAGACCCGGCATATGTTTGAGAGTTATGACCAAAAACTCCGTTTTCGTGTTTATGGCCCTTTTATGAGTTATTTCCCACGGTTTAGGTTCTAGTTGGATTTGCAAGGCCAGTAAGACCCTTTTTCGTGTTTTATGGCCGTTTTCATGAGCTATTTCCCACAGTTTTCGGGTTCTAGGCGGATTTGAATGCCTCGTAAGAACCCATTCTCTCCTGTAGCGATGCTAAAGTCGGTTAGGATTATGTTATCAATTGCTGCATATTTCGACTATGAGATATGGCAGATGGATGTCAAAACTGCGTTCCTCAATGGCAATATTAAAGAAGAGTTGTATATGATACAACCAAACGGTTTTGTCGATCCTAAGGATGCTGACAAGGTATGCAAGCTTCAGCGATCCATCTATGGACTGAAGCAAGCATCCCGGAGTTGGAATCTCCGCTTTGATGAGGTGATCAAAGAGTTTGGATTTGTCCAAACTTATGGAGAGGCTTGTATTTATAAGAAAGTGAGTGGGAGCAATGTGGCATTTCTGATATTATATATGGATGATATATTATTGATCGGAAATGATATAGATCTTTTAAACAGTGTTAAAAGTTATCTAAACAATAAATTTTCAATGAAGGACCTAGTTGAAGCGTCATACATATTAGGCATAAAGATCTATAGAGATAGATCTAGGCACCTAATAGGGCTATCGCAAAGTACATACCTTGATAAGGATTTAAAGAAGTTTAAAATGGACGGAAGTAAGAAGGGGTTCTTACCTATGTTACAAGGCAAGACATTGAGTAAGACTCAAAGTCCGGCTACAACGGAAGAAAGAGAGATAATGGACAAAGTCCCCTATGCTTCAGCCATAGGCTCTATAATGTACGACATGCTATGTACAAGACCGGATGTGGCACATGCTATTAGTTTGACTAGTAGGTACCAATCGGATCCAGGTTCGGGACACTGGATAGCGGTCAAGAATATCCTTAAGTACTTGTGAAGAACTAAGGATATGTTTCTTGTGTACGGAGGTGAAGAAGAACTCGTCGCTAAGTGTTATGTCGACGCAAGCTTTGACACCGATCCGGATGACTCTAAGTCTCAATCCGGATACGTATTTCTCATGAATGGCGGAGCGATTAGTTGGAGGAGTTCCAAACAACCCGTGGTGGCAGGATCAACAATGGAGGCCGAATATGTTGCTGCTTCGGAAGCGGCTTAGGAAGCGGTTTGGATGAAGAAGTTCATATCCGAACTAAGTGTGGTCGCGACCCAATGGTGATATATTGTGACAACAATGGTGCCATAGCCGATGCCAAAGAACCAAGGTCTCACAAGAATTCCAAGCATATTAAGATCCGGTTTCACTCCATCCATGAGCATGTCAAGGATGGAGATATAAAGATTTGTAAAGTACACACAGATCTCAATGTAGCAGATATGTTGACTAAAACTCTCCCTAGAGCAAAACATGATCAACACCAGAACTCCATGGTTGTTAGATTTATCACTATGTAACTAGATTATTGTCTCTAGTGCAAGTGGGAGACTCAAGGAAATATGCCCTGAGAGGCAATAATAAAGTGGTTATTATGTATATTCCAAGTATATGATAGATGTATATTTTGCATGCTATAATTGTATTAATACGGAAATATTAATACATGTGTGTTTAATAAACAAACAGAAAGTTCCTAGTTATTCCTCTCTCATAAACTAGCTCGTTGATTAACAAGATGATCAAGGTTTCCTGATCATAGACATTGGATGTTGTTAATAACGAGGACACAACATTGGTGTAATGGTGTGATGAACATTCATCCGAAGTATAGCATTACGATCAAAGTCATTGAGTTTATATTGCTATAACAACATACGAAGTGATCATAATCCTTAGACCATGAGATCATGCCAATCACTAACACCGGAAGAGTATCTTGATAACATCAAACGTCACACCATAACAGGGTGATTATAAAGATGGGTTCAGTACTACTAAAGTGTTATGTTGAGGCCCATGGATCGAGAGTGGAATTTTTTCATCCCGATGACGGATAGATATGCTCTGGGCCCTCTCGGTGATATCACATTGATTAGCTTGCAAGCAAGTGATTTGATCACTAGAATGTTATATCACGGGAACAAGAAAAGAGTACATGTCAGTAACAAGATCAAACTAGGTATGGAGATACCGATGATCGAATCTCAGACATGTAATATATCGCGAAACAAAAGGATTAATATACTAGCGTAAAAGGTTATCGCGATCACAAGAAAGTCATCGCTGAATGGGTGGGAGTCAGTATGGATCTCCAGGTCCTGCTTCTGATTATTGATCTGAGAGGGGTCTGGATCATGTCCACATTATTCGTGAACCGTAGGGTGACACACTTAAGAGACACCAAAATCCATTTGGAGCAAAAGTTTCATGCCGAAAAGAATAACAAGCGCAAAAATTTATTTCACTAGATACCGAAACGGGTTTTCAGGTGAAATTGCAAAAAGTATTTTTTGCATGTGAAATGAAATACTAGCAAGGGGGTATATGTAAATGTTTGTCATTAAAGTAATTGACAAAATTCTGAATAAATAAAAGGAGTTTTATTTAATGAGTGTTTGCATTAAATTTGGTGGAAATTTAATGGGAATTTGAGTGGGTTTTTGTGTGGAGGGAATTGAAAGACATTTTTGTGAGTGGGGTGTGTTGGAGATATGCCCAAGAGGCAATAATAAAGTAGTTATTATCATATCTTCATGCTTATGATAAATGTTTACAAACCATGCTATAATTGTATTAACCGGAAACATTAATACTTGTGTGATTTGTAAACATAAAAGAGTCCCTAGTAAAGCCTCTTATTAAACTAGCTTGTTGGTTAATATACGATCATGGTTTCCTGATCATGAACATAGAGATGTTATTAACAACAGGGTCATATCATTAGAGAATGATATGATGGATGTACTCCTATAGTTACGCGTAGCATAAAGATCAAGTCATTTAATATAGTGCATTTGCTATAAGCTTTCTGATACATAGTAACCTAATTCCTTCGACCATGAGATCATGTTAATCACCATCACCGGAAGGATGCTTTGATGACATCAAACACCACACCGTAACTGGGTGGCTATAAAGGTGGCATTGAGTATTTGGAACGTATGGGTTGAGGCACATGGATCAAAAGTGGGATTTGTCCATCCATATGACGGATAGATATACTCTGGGCCCTCTCGGTGGAATGTCATCCAATTAGCTTGCAAGCATGTGACTGGCTCACAAGGGATCACATACCACGGGAACGAGAAAAGAGTACTTATCGGTAACGAGGTTGAACTAGGTATGCAGAGATACCGACGATCAAAATCTCGGATAAGTAAACTATCGTGAGACAAAGGGAAATTGGTATCGTATGTAAGTGGTTCATTCGATCGCAAAGTAATTGTAGATATATGTGGGAGCCATATGAATTTCCAGATTCCTCTATTGGTTATTGATCGGAGAAGTGTCTCGGTCATGTCCGCATAATTCACGAACCGTAGGGAGACACACTTAAGGATTCGATGTTGTTGAGTAGTTATGGAATGATGAGAAAGAGACCGAATGTTGTTCGGAGTCTCGGATGGGATCCAGGATATCACAAGGATATCCGGAATGGTCCGGATAATAAGATTCATATAAGGAAAGTCATGTTTTGGAGTTGGGGAATGATTCCGGAGTTTTCATCGGGAATGTTCTAGAAGGTTCCAGAAGGTCCGGCACTCCGGAGGGGAAGGGTACATGGATGTGTCATGACAATGTGGAATGGTTGCATCATGTACTAGGTATCATGGCTGGGCAAAATAAAGGGAGAAATCAAATCCTAGTTTGAAAAGTCAAACGCCAATTTGAAAAGTCAAACGGCAAGTTTGCTTGGTGGAGGGAGAGTAGGAAACCTACTTGGGGAGGAAGTCCTCCTCCCTCCACCCGCCGGCCAAGGAGGCCGAGTTGGGGGAGGAATCCCTCCTCCCAACCGGCGCCCTCCCTCCTATATAAAGAGGGCCAGGGGTGCCCCTCTAGCCTACACCTCTCACACCCCAAAACCCTAGCCTCCTAGCCGCCGGCCTCCTCCAAGTCGCCGCCGCCTAGAGCTCCTCTAACTCGGCGAGTTAGGGTTTCCCCAAACCCTAGCCGCCGGCCAAGCCCTCCCCTTGGTGCCCTCTAAACCCTAGATCACCAAGGCCTCTCTCATACTCCACCATACTCGCTCTGATAGTTATTTCCTAGAGTTTTTGCGTTCCATGCGGATTTGCATGGTCTGGCAGACCCATTACATGTTTGGGAGATATGACCAGAAACTCGTCGTTTTCGCGTTTATGGCTGATCTCATGAGCTATTGCCCACAGATTTGGGGTTCTAGGAAGATTTGCATGCCTCGTAAGAACCCTTACATGTTTGAGAGATATGACAAGAAACCCGTTGTTTTCGCGTTTTATGGCTGTTGTCATGAGCTATTGCCCGCATTTTGGGGGTTCCAGGGCGATTTACAACGACCTTAAGACCTGTACATTTTTGAGAGTTATGACCAAAAACTCATCGTTTTCGTGTTTTATGGTCATTTTCATGAGTTATTGCCCACGATTTTTAGGTTCTAGTTGGATTTGCAAGGCTAGTAAGACCCTTAACATGTTTGAGATATATGACTAAAAACCCATACTTTTCTTGTTTTATGGCCATTTTCATGAGCCATTGCCCACAGTTTTGGGGTTCTAGGCGGATTTGCATGCCTTGTGAGAACCCTTACATGTTTGAGATATATGACCAGAAACTTGTCGTTTTCGTGTTTATGTCCATTTTCATGAGTTATTTCCTAGAGTTTTTGTGTTCCAAGCGGATTTGCATGGTCTGTCAGACCCGTTACATGTTTGGGAGATATGACCAGACACTCGTCGTTTTCACGTTTTATGGCCATTTATGGGTGTTTTCATGAGCTATTGCCCATAGTTTGGGGGTTCCAGGCGAATTTGCATGCCTCGTAAGAACCCTTACATGTTTGAGAGATATGACTAGAAACTCGTCGTTTTTGCGTTTTATGGCTGTTTTCATGAGCTATTGCCCATAGTTTTGGGGTTCCATGGTGATTTACAACGACCTTAAGACCCGGCATATGTTTGAGAGTTATGACCAAAAACTCCGTTTTCGTGTTTATGGCCCTTTTATGAGTTATTTCCCACGGTTTAGGTTCTAGTTGGATTTGCAAGGCCAGTAAGACCCTTTTTCGTGTTTTATGGCCGTTTTCATGAGCTATTTCCCACAGTTTTCGGGTTCTAGGCGGATTTGAATGCCTCGTAAGAACCCATTCTCTCCTGTAGCGATGCTAAAGTCGGTTAGGATTATGTTATCAATTGCTGCATATTTCGACTATGAGATATGGCAGATGGATGTCAAAACTGCGTTCCTCAATGGCAATATTAAAGAAGAGTTGTATATGATACAACCAAACGGTTTTGTCGATCCTAAGGATGCTGACAAGGTATGCAAGCTTCAGCGATCCATCTATGGACTGAAGCAAGCATCCCGGAGTTGGAATCTCCGCTTTGATGAGGTGATCAAAGAGTTTGGATTTGTCCAAACTTATGGAGAGGCTTGTATTTATAAGAAAGTGAGTGGGAGCAATGTGGCATTTCTGATATTATATATGGATGATATATTATTGATCGGAAATGATATAGATCTTTTAAACAGTGTTAAAAGTTATCTAAACAATAAATTTTCAATGAAGGACCTAGTTGAAGCGTCATACATATTAGGCATAAAGATCTATAGAGATAGATCTAGGCACCTAATAGGGCTATCGCAAAGTACATACCTTGATAAGGATTTAAAGAAGTTTAAAATGGACGGAAGTAAGAAGGGGTTCTTACCTATGTTACAAGGCAAGACATTGAGTAAGACTCAAAGTCCGGCTACAACGGAAGAAAGAGAGATAATGGACAAAGTCCCCTATGCTTCAGCCATAGGCTCTATAATGTACGACATGCTATGTACAAGACCGGATGTGGCACATGCTATTAGTTTGACTAGTAGGTACCAATCGGATCCAGGTTCGGGACACTGGATAGCGGTCAAGAATATCCTTAAGTACTTGTGAAGAACTAAGGATATGTTTCTTGTGTACGGAGGTGAAGAAGAACTCGTCGCTAAGTGTTATGTCGACGCAAGCTTTGACACCGATCCGGATGACTCTAAGTCTCAATCCGGATACGTATTTCTCATGAATGGCGGAGCGATTAGTTGGAGGAGTTCCAAACAACCCGTGGTGGCAGGATCAACAATGGAGGCCGAATATGTTGCTGCTTCGGAAGCGGCTTAGGAAGCGGTTTGGATGAAGAAGTTCATATCCGAACTAAGTGTGGTCGCGACCCAATGGTGATATATTGTGACAACAATGGTGCCATAGCCGATGCCAAAGAACCAAGGTCTCACAAGAATTCCAAGCATATTAAGATCCGGTTTCACTCCATCCATGAGCATGTCAAGGATGGAGATATAAAGATTTGTAAAGTACACACAGATCTCAATGTAGCAGATATGTTGACTAAAACTCTCCCTAGAGCAAAACATGATCAACACCAGAACTCCATGGTTGTTAGATTTATCACTATGTAACTAGATTATTGTCTCTAGTGCAAGTGGGAGACTCAAGGAAATATGCCCTGAGAGGCAATAATAAAGTGGTTATTATGTATATTCCAAGTATATGATAGATGTATATTTTGCATGCTATAATTGTATTAATACGGAAATATTAATACATGTGTGTTTAATAAACAAACAGAAAGTTCCTAGTTATTCCTCTCTCATAAACTAGCTCGTTGATTAACAAGATGATCAAGGTTTCCTGATCATAGACATTGGATGTTGTTAATAACGAGGACACAACATTGGTGTAATGGTGTGATGAACATTCATCCGAAGTATAGCATTACGATCAAAGTCATTGAGTTTATATTGCTATAACAACATACGAAGTGATCATAATCCTTAGACCATGAGATCATGCCAATCACTAACACCGGAAGAGTATCTTGATAACATCAAACGTCACACCATAACAGGGTGATTATAAAGATGGGTTCAGTACTACTAAAGTGTTATGTTGAGGCCCATGGATCGAGAGTGGAATTTTTTCATCCCGATGACGGATAGATATGCTCTGGGCCCTCTCGGTGATATCACATTGATTAGCTTGCAAGCAAGTGATTTGATCACTAGAATGTTATATCACGGGAACAAGAAAAGAGTACATGTCAGTAACAAGATCAAACTAGGTATGGAGATACCGATGATCGAATCTCAGACATGTAATATATCGCGAAACAAAAGGATTAATATACTAGCGTAAAAGGTTATCGCGATCACAAGAAAGTCATCGCTGAATGGGTGGGAGTCAGTATGGATCTCCAGGTCCTGCTTCTGATTATTGATCTGAGAGGGGTCTGGATCATGTCCACATTATTCGTGAACCGTAGGGTGACACACTTAAGAGACACCAAAATCCATTTGGAGCAAAAGTTTCATGCCGAAAAGAATAACAAGCGCAAAAATTTATTTCACTAGATACCGAAACGGGTTTTCAGGTGAAATTGCAAAAAGTATTTTTTGCATGTGAAATGAAATACTAGCAAGGGGGTATATGTAAATGTTTGTCATTAAAGTAATTGACAAAATTCTGAATAAATAAAAGGAGTTTTATTTAATGAGTGTTTGCATTAAATTTGGTGGAAATTTAATGGGAATTTGAGTGGGTTTTTGTGTGGAGGGAATTGAAAGACATTTTTGTGAGTGGGGTGTGTTGGAGATATGCCCAAGAGGCAATAATAAAGTAGTTATTATCATATCTTCATGCTTATGATAAATGTTTACAAACCATGCTATAATTGTATTAACCGGAAACATTAATACTTGTGTGATTTGTAAACATAAAAGAGTCCCTAGTAAAGCCTCTTATTAAACTAGCTTGTTGGTTAATATACGATCATGGTTTCCTGATCATGAACATAGAGATGTTATTAACAACAGGGTCATATCATTAGAGAATGATATGATGGATGTACTCCTATAGTTACGCGTAGCATAAAGATCAAGTCATTTAATATAGTGCATTTGCTATAAGCTTTCTGATACATAGTAACCTAATTCCTTCGACCATGAGATCATGTTAATCACCATCACCGGAAGGATGCTTTGATGACATCAAACACCACACCGTAACTGGGTGGCTATAAAGGTGGCATTGAGTATTTGGAACGTATGGGTTGAGGCACATGGATCAAAAGTGGGATTTGTCCATCCATATGACGGATAGATATACTCTGGGCCCTCTCGGTGGAATGTCATCCAATTAGCTTGCAAGCATGTGACTGGCTCACAAGGGATCACATACCACGGGAACGAGAAAAGAGTACTTATCGGTAACGAGGTTGAACTAGGTATGCAGAGATACCGACGATCAAAATCTCGGATAAGTAAACTATCGTGAGACAAAGGGAAATTGGTATCGTATGTAAGTGGTTCATTCGATCGCAAAGTAATTGTAGATATATGTGGGAGCCATATGAATTTCCAGATTCCTCTATTGGTTATTGATCGGAGAAGTGTCTCGGTCATGTCCGCATAATTCACGAACCGTAGGGAGACACACTTAAGGATTCGATGTTGTTGAGTAGTTATGGAATGATGAGAAAGAGACCGAATGTTGTTCGGAGTCTCGGATGGGATCCAGGATATCACAAGGATATCCGGAATGGTCCGGATAATAAGATTCATATAAGGAAAGTCATGTTTTGGAGTTGGGGAATGATTCCGGAGTTTTCATCGGGAATGTTCTAGAAGGTTCCAGAAGGTCCGGCACTCCGGAGGGGAAGGGTACATGGATGTGTCATGACAATGTGGAATGGTTGCATCATGTACTAGGTATCATGGCTGGGCAAAATAAAGGGAGAAATCAAATCCTAGTTTGAAAAGTCAAACGCCAATTTGAAAAGTCAAACGGCAAGTTTGCTTGGTGGAGGGAGAGTAGGAAACCTACTTGGGGAGGAAGTCCTCCTCCCTCCACCCGCCGGCCAAGGAGGCCGAGTTGGGGGAGGAATCCCTCCTCCCAACCGGCGCCCTCCCTCCTATATAAAGAGGGCCAGGGGTGCCCCTCTAGCCTACACCTCTCACACCCCAAAACCCTAGCCTCCTAGCCGCCGGCCTCCTCCAAGTCGCCGCCGCCTAGAGCTCCTCTAACTCGGCGAGTTAGGGTTTCCCCAAACCCTAGCCGCCGGCCAAGCCCTCCCCTTGGTGCCATCTAAACCCTAGATCACCAAGGCCTCTCTCATACTCCACCATACTCGCTCTGGCTTAAGACGAAGCCCTGCGAGATCTCCCCTCTACTTCCGACACCACGCCGTCGTGCTGCCGGAATCGCGAGGAGAGTGCTACAACCTCCGCTGCCTGCTAGAACAAGGGAGAGGAAGGTCTTCATCGAGTACCGAACGTGTGACCGATTGCGGAAGTGCTGCCGGAATGCAGCGCCGGAATGATCGTCTACGCGTTTTTGAGATCGGAAGTGTACGACTACATCATCCACGAGAATCTGCTCTCGTTAACCGCTTTGGATCTTCGAGGGTTAGTACTCTATCGACTCGTTGTTGCAATCTAGTAGATAGATCTTGTCTTGTGTGTGTTCATGCGATAGAATTTTTTGTTTTCCATGCTACGAACCCCTACAGTGGTATCAAAGCCGTGTCTATATGTAGATATGTTGCACGAGTAGAACACAATGGTCATTATGGGCGATGGTGCTTTTATTATCAATTGCTTCTTATGTACTTTGCATCTTGCGGTATGGTGGGATGAAGCGGCCCGGGCTAACCTTACATGACATCGTTCATGAGACTTGCTCCATGCTCAACATGCAACTTGTATTGCATAAGTGGCTTTGCGGGTGTCTGTCTCTCCCATCATAGTAAAGATTCAATTTACAACGGGCACTTGATAGTTCAAGCATCAACGTTGTGGTTCTTGTTCATAAGTTAGACCGACACTTATTGAAAGCCCCAAACCACGTAAAATATGCAAAGAAAATTAGAGGCCACTACTAGAGAAAAGGCTATAGGAGACATGCTTATGCGAGGCACATTTAGCATATGCGCCTCCTATAAAAATAGGCGAGGCGCACTTTGCGATATGCGCCTCTAGTATAAAAATAGGCGAGGCGTATATGATAAGAATGTGCCTCCTATAATCCCTGTACGGACAGAATCTAGCAGCCCCATATTATGCGAGACGCATTCTAGTCATATGCGCCTCGTATATATCAGATAAGCGAGGTGCATATGGACAGAATGCGCCTCGCATATTCTGTGTGGGCCCGCGTGTTGGTAGGTGCACGAATATGCGAGGCGCATATGGCTATATGCGCCTCCTATATTTGATAATATGCGAGGCGCATATGGCCAGAATACACCTCGCATATTCTGCGTGGGCCCGCGTGTTGGTAGGTGTAGGAATATGCGAGGCGCATATGGCTATATGCGCCTCCTATATTTGACAATATGCGAGGCGCATATTGCCATATGCGCCTCAAGTAACTCATGCGGGCCCGAGCGTTGGTAGGTGGCCGCATATGCGAGGCGCATATTGCTATATGCGCCTCCTATAGTTTGAATTATAGGAGGCGCATATTGTGCAATATGCGCCTCGCATAAGCTGGCACCACTTTTTTCCAGCTTTTTGCACATGGAGGCAACTACCACCCCACTCACTTGTGTCACTTCTTCCTCCTCCACCAAGACAAATCTGGTATTAAAATGACTATGAAATGCTTAAACGTCTTATATTATGAACCGGAGGGAGTAGTAGCGTATTAAAATGGGAGGGACAGGGCTAATCAAATCCACGTGAAGTGTACTAATTAACCTCATGCACATAGCTCGCATGCCTAAATAGATCCAGTATAATCACGCGGGCGCGTTCCAAAAAATTCATCTAGACACGCGCGGACATGCTCGATGGTTTCAAAATATTTCGGATGGAAATAGTGCAGGGCCGAGCGGGTCCAACAAAAATTTGGGATATCAAACAGAAAATCCCTTAGCCGAGCCGCACACCCATCGCATTTGTCCAGCCTCCTTCGATCCCCTTTCTCCCTCCCTTGCCGCCGGCCACCCAACCCCGTCGCTCGCCGGCCACCCAAGACCCGCCGCTCACCGTTGCAGCCCCTCCACCTCCCTCCCCGGCCGATTCATCTACAGAAGCAACCATCCCGCCGCCGCGCGCGAACCCTAGCGGAGCCTCCTGCAGGCTAGCGTCGACCACGAACCAGCCCGGCCTCGCGCGGCTTCTCCAGATCCTCCCCAACCTTCTACTTGGCGCGGCCGCCGCTCCTCGTCGCTGGTACGGTCCTACTACCGGGACAAGGACGGCTACCGGTTCCTCCTCCAGATGCGCCACCGCCGCCAGACAAGGACGGCGACCGGTTCCTCCTCCCATCACCCCACCTTCGCCTCTCTACACGCCACCGGTGAGCACGCACGACGCCGTACCCTCCCTCGGCCTCATGTCCCCGTTCCTCTCCGACCGCTGACGTTGTTGCGTCTTTCCTCCTTCCCGTTCGTCTGTGACAGTGGATGTGGCGAGAACATACCCTAGCATCTTGGGATGGACGGTGGTGCAGTCTGAGGCGACAAGGGCGGCGGCAGGTACGGACCGACCACTACTTGCTCTTTCTCTTATTGGACGATGCTGAGGATGATGACTAAATTGGCTTTAGTTATCAAGAATAGTTCTAAATGATGTGTACGTACAATCTGTACCATGACTCATAGCTTGTGATATTGGTTGTTGATTACACAGTGCATCGGCATGTTTTTATAGTATGCTAATCTCTACTGAAAACTCTGTCCTGTTTATATCAGTTTTACTTCCTTCGTTTCATCTAGGTTTTTTTGGAGAACAGATAACTTAAATATTATTTTATAGTGCTCTAGGAAATGCAGCTTCTTTGGTAAAAAAAAGAGTCCATGTAAAAGATACGTCCCTGTCAATTTTTTCTTATGATTGGCAATATTAATATGGACTTATACGTTTTTGTGTTGACATATTAAAGAAATAAGCGCTGCCGATTTTTCAGGATCTCAACTAGGCAACTGATTGGAATATCCAAAACTACATGATCAACTTATTTGGTGGTTATCCTATTTACAATTTCAGTAACTTTAAAAATGGAATCTGATCTCGAGCTGCACGGAAAAGCATAAAGACAATGATGAATGATGAGGCAAGAGGAATGTATGAGGTGCATATTAAATGGTATTTTATTCTCATCTTTTACTTCCTTTTTCCTATCGGATGGAGCATCCTGAAGTTGTCCCTAGAGGTTTAGTGGAAGGACCTAAGGAGTTCACTAATCTTCAAAAGCAGACATAATCTTACTCTACTGTATGGCGTTTATTAAGAGACAAGTACACATGTTTGTCAATTTATATTATATGTCTCATTCAATCAAATTGATCCATGTCTTTTTTCTTCTGTTGATTAAAATCTGATGTCAATTGGCAAGATTCAATTTTTGAATTATTGAATTCCATAGCAGCACTGCATGTATAGGCAGCAGCAGCATTGCATGTATATATACAGCAGTACCACTACATATTGTTGTTTGTCTTTTCCTCTGGTGGTAAATACAACTCAAGTGAATCTTGGTGCAGGATGAGACAAGTGTACTTCTGCGCCATCACCATTAATGGAAGTGGTGGCCTCAGCCTGTAACAGCAGCAGCGGGAGGACTACAAGATGTCGACATCCACACATGTGCAGCACAGGTTCAGGGAGGCTGCCAACAAAAGCATAGGATCTGAAAGTTGGAGTTGTAATGTGATTGTGAACTTGTACTCGAAGGTGTAATGTGATTGTGAACTTGTACTCGGAGGTGTGAACTTATGGCACAAACACTTGATGTATGAACTTGTATGTCATGATTGACGTGTAATGTATTGTATTCATGTTGGTTCTATTATGCTTTGGCAAATTGCAAGTTTCTGAAAAATTCTGTGCTCTTTATACTGTATTCTGGACTATATTGTATATTTGAATATCTGTATATTATTATTTATAGTAGTCTGTAAAACTTGAATTTCGAAAATATTACCGGAGGCGCATATAGGATACTATAGGAGGCGCATATACTATAAATATCCGAGGCGCATTCTGAAACATATGCGAGGCGCATTCTGAAACATATGCGAGGCGCATATGATATGCGCCTCCTATACTTCACATATGCGAGGCGCATATCGATATGCGCCTCGCATATGTGAAGTATAGGAGGCGCATATCATATGCGCCTCGCATAAGAAATACCCGAGGCTTGAAGCTAGAGGCACATGTGATATGCGCCTCGGATAGGCTTTTTGGTGCGCCTCGTCTAACTTTGTTTTGCAGGGGTGTGCTGTGATGTGATATGACCATGATTGTGATTATATATGATGTATGCAATGTTCCTTATTGTAAGTTGGCAACCGGCAGGAGCCATATGGTTGTCTTTAAATTCCGTTAATACCTGCATGTCTATTCAAAGTAGTTGTAATAGTTGAAGCTGGTGGACGACAACAATGAAACGGCGCCATTGACCTTGACGCCATACCGGTGATGATGGAGATCATGTTCGTGCTTGAAGATGGAGATTGGAAGCACAAGAAGAAAGGCCATATCATATCACATATTATGAATTGCATGTGATGTTAATCATTTTATGCATCTTGTATTGCTTAGTTCATGACGGTAGCATTATAAGATAATCCCTCAAGCACACAATTTCAAGTTTTAAACTGTTCATCCTTAGTAAGCACCGTTGCTAAAGCTCGTTGTTTCGAGGCATCGCGTGATGACCGGGTGTGTTAGATTCTGCGAGTGTATACAATGTGAGAAAGCCAGATTTTCTCATGCGGAAGCTAAGGTTTGATCTTGACGAGCCTAGTAGATATGATGAACATGTTGATTGTTCGCCATTGAGGCTACATCAACTCTCGTGATGATCGGTTTTGATGTGGTGGATTTGGTTCGTGTGATCACTAAAACAATGTGAGGGATATTGTTTTGAGTGGGAGTTCAACAACAATATGATTAAAAGTTGAACACTATTTATCATAAATTAAATCAAAGTGAATTTACATAGTTGTTGTAGTCATTGGCATCCGTTTACCACCTTGCGCTTAGTTATAATTGAGATGATAGAACTATAGAATTCTAGTTAGTTACTTTACGAACTGGTATCGTATTGTTTTTTAAGTGTTAATCTAAAGTTTAAAAAGTCCCATTGCAAACTTTCAGTAAGTTTCGATTACTACGTAAAGTTTAATAGTTGGTATTAAATCAAGAGTAACAATTCCAGTGTTAGTATATAAGTATCATGTTTATCTCCATGATTATTGATATTTGAAAGATAGTTTCAATATCAAGGTAATCTAGGAGTTGAAAGAGTTGTTTCAAAAACCATCATGTATAGAAGATATTGCGATATCTGAAATGATGTTTTGGTTACAACATGATAGAGTATAATATGGCAAAGTTTATGTTCTCATATTTGATGAGAATTTACAAAAGGTTGGAGACACTAGTTGTCCTAATCCTCCAAAAGGTTTTGGATAGCAACATTATACTCGCGATTCACCATTATAAGCTAAAGGTAGCTTGATCATGGACGATTCCATGATAAGGATGAATAATTGATGTAGGTAAAATGTTTACTACACCAAGAGATTGCTAAAGAAAGGAATTTGAAAGAACACCAAACATTTGATGATGGTGATCTACTTCAAAGTGCAAGTCCAAAGACATTGGTATTTAACTATACACGCTTTGGACTATGTGTCATATGTATGACTCCACTATTGATATTGATAGATTCTTTCAAACAGAAAAGGAAATACTGAAAGAGAATCTCATAAATATATGGCAGAAAAGAAAAGACTAGAATTGTTCAGTTTAAGTATATAGATGATATACATGTTATGGCTATATTCTTTGCTTATTAAACAATGTGGTTCTTAAGTATTTGATACTGAATTTGTTGGTATTTGACTCCCTCCTCCCAACCGGCGCCCTCCCTCCTATATAAAGAGGGGTAGGGGTGCCCCTCTAGCCTACACCTCTCACACCCTAAAACCCTAGCCTCCTAGCCGCCGGCCTCCTCCAAGTCGCCGTCACCTAGAGCTCCTCTAACTCGGCGAGTTAGGGTTTCCCCAAACCCTAGCCGCCGGCCAAGCCCTCCCCTTGGTGCCCTCTAAACCCTAGATCACCAAGGCCTCTCTCATACTCCACCATACTCGCTCCGGCTTAAGACGAAGCCCTGCGAGATCTCCCCTCTACTTCTGACACCATGCCGTCGTGCTGCCGGAGTCGCGAGGAGAGTGCTACAACCTCCGCTGACTGCTGGAACAAGGGAGAGGAAGGTCTTCATCGAGTACCGAACGTGTGACCGACTGCGGAAGCGCTGCCGGAACGCAGCGCCGGAAGGATCGTCTACACGATCTTGAGATCGGAAGTGTACGACTACATCATCCACGAGAATCTGCTCTCCTTAACCGCTTTGGATCTTCGAGGGTTAGTACTCTATCGACTCGTTGCTGCAATCTAGTAGATAGATCTTGGCTTGTGTGTGTTCATGCGATAGAAATTTTTTGTTTTCCATGCTACGAACCCCTACAGAGTGTCCATCCACATCAATGGAGGGAGGGCAAGGGGGAAGCCCCCATGTACTGGCCACCCCCTTGGGATGCCCCCTCCTCCTATAAAAGGAGCCCCCCTCCCTCTCTCTCACTCACACCTCCTTGTGAAGGATCTCTCTCCCCCTCTAGTATTTACCCCCCATGGTCTCGGACTAGCGAGATACATGTTCCCGGTGGCTATTCAGCAAGAAAGAGTTGTGCTTCCACTGCATCGCTGGAGCAAGGAGGCAGAGGTTGCTCGGTGTCTCGGACGTGTGTGCGAGCACGGATGCGCCGCTGATTTGCGGTGCTAGGACTTCCTCCCGATCTTGAGATCGTCAAGAGATCGTCTACATCAACCACGAGTTCAACCTCGTTAAGCTTTGTCGGTCTTCAAGGATATGTTCTCTACGGATGTATATCCGCCCATTGATTGTATCTAGTAGATAGATCTTGGTACATAGTTATTCCCATCATAGGAAATGTTTTGTTTTCTATGTTGCAAAACCTGTAACAACAACACATGCCTCTCTGTAAAGCCCCCGAATTGGGTCTATGCAGATCTCAGCATTTCCCGCCAAAATCCGCATAGAAGTGATTCAAAGACGCCCATCAGACACTTTCGTGTGGGTGGGATTTGATTACAAGTAGTTACATCACAGCAGTTTACAACAGAGTCCACAAGAACTTATATATACAACAACGACTCAACGAGTCAAGAATACAAAAGGTACAACACGAAGATACAAATCCAGAAGAGAGCAAGATAGTATCCGAATACGGACAAGATCCAAATGGGACTAAGAGTCCTGGAGAATAACCAAGCGGTGTCCAACCCTGCCCAGGCCAAGCCGGAAGGGTAACCTTGCTAACGTCGTCAATCACATACCTGTCAAGCCTAAAGGGTGCCGACAAAGGGCAAAGGAAAACAAAAAAGAGAGCGGTTTGTACTGAGGCCAGTACACGGCGAGACTAGAATTTGGCGGTCCTCGCCTACATAGGTATGGTGGGCTCAGTGGCAGCAAAGCTTGCGCTATCTAACTTATAGAGACACGCTACAACTTTGGCTATTAGAGCGGGATAAGAGAGCACTATACGATGGCATAATATAACACCAGACATAACCCATCCGAAGATTTCCCCCTCGAAGACCAGTCGAGGAAGTCCCCTTGCGGAACACACACTGTGGCAATTTTAGTTAGCAGGTGTTTAGTTGATAAGGCTAATTACTAATCATATTATTAAAGGCAAAATATTAGTGGCGTTGTCTATGATCATGACACGGTACTCCTGAGGCGTCCATAACCGTGGACACACGGCTTCTCGAAAAGATTTACCCTGCAGGGGTGCACTACTGTACCCAAACGCATGCTCAACCCTTTAGGCAACGTATCACGCGTGCCTTCCGAATCTCACAACAAGAACTGTCCCTTAACTACGTGCATATCCAGAGGCATCACCTACTGTGTTTTACCCACACAAGAGATACAGCCGATTCTCTAAGTGGCACAGCGTTTGAGTCTACGGCCGGGCGATGATCGGAAGATAACTTGTAGAGCTCCATCCCACCTCCGGCACGATATCCCGATTTTATGTAATGCAAGCCATGGCAGTCCACCAAAACATCAAAGTCCGAAGACATATCAACTCACCCATGTCCGAGGACATACTATGCGTATGCACCAAATGGAAAACCAATTTTGTAACCCTCTGGATATACGAATAGCACCGGTAGTTGAGGGGGGATCCCAGAGGCCCCCACGTTTGGTTAGCGCGACCAACTCAGAACTGGTATCGTAGAAAGAACGGGTCCTAGGTCGGCTCAAGCAGTTCCCAAAGATGGTCCCTGCCAGGGCCTCATCATTAGGTGAAACCATAACCAACAACATCAGATTAATTATCTTATCACCAACCATATCCAAGTATCATGTTTCACCTGTATGAGAGCGATACTAAGCATGCCTACGACTCGCAAGGACAAAGCTAGCTAATCAAACAAGGCAATAGGATAACCAAGGCAATATAGTGGAGCAGATAATTAAAGGGGGTAGTACTAAAGCATCGACAATAAGGATAACATTAGATCAATTGCAGGAAGTAAAGACTATAAATGCAAAATAGGTAGAAGGGGGAGAATGCTCGCCTGAGGAACAAAGTCAGATAGTCGGAGGCTTGTCGTATCTCACATCGACTCATCGTCCTATCCGGTGAAGAAGCAAACACTAGAAAGAGCAACCGATGCAATATTTAATACTAGGCAAAAGATCCGGCATGTTTATGATATGATGCATGGCATGGTAATATGCAGCCCCACTTAGCAATATTAAGCAGAATCGTGATCCCGACATTTATTATTAGGTTCAACTTATTTAACTACCCCACATATTAAATGTTAATTTAACAAGGCATAACATGGCATCAGTTCACTACACAATATTAAATGGAGTCCGGAATATGACATAATATCCCGCGTTTAATCTGCATGTTTAATTATTAGGTGATTCGACAAAGTCCCCCAAACAATTAAATATGTATGCGCGTATGAATGATTTAATATGCAACAAGTTATATTATATATTTTATAACAAAATAGGGGCCTCGGATAGGGGTCGCACATTGAGGTTCGGAGATCTTGGATTCGACGAGAGGAAGGAAACGTCGGGGTTCTGTCTTTAGATCCATGAAGGAGAACATGCAGATCCACGGGGGAGATCTTCGGGTGCTCAATGTCAAGCTTGTAATCGGCGTTGGTGTAATCTTTGAATAGCCACACAAGGTTCCATCAGCGACTTCAGTCGGTGCCGCGTGGCTTCGAGGTCATCTCATTCTTTGTCGAGAAGATCTCATCAGGACTGGAGGCAACGAAGTGATGTACCCGGTTCTTTGGCTGCACAAAACCGAAACAGGCACGAATGCATCTTAACATGTTGAACAGAAGAGCAACATAGGGGAGCCACATGGCTCAGCATGGTTATGCTACAGACGCGAGACGCGACGAGCACCTGCAGATGGAAACCACGGTAGGCCTGAGGCCACTAACTTTCTGCAACAGGAGCGGTTAGAGGCGCTGCCGGAGGGAACTCGATCAGGGGGCACGATGTTGTGGAGACGATAAGAGAGTGATCATGTGAGGCGCACCTGGCAGAACATGGAGGCTCGGATGTTGGGGTCCCGGAGGCGCGGTCGAGGACTAGCAGCTGGTCGAGGGCGGAGCAGAGAGACGCGGGGTCGGTGAGGCGCCCAAGAAAGGAGAGGTCGGGGCGGAGCTGGGCGGACGCGCTACTGCAAAGCAGCAGCCGGTCAGGAGGAGGGCACCCGCGGCGACGCTTGGGGATCCTGTCGGTGTGGCTGGAAGCGGCTAGACGTGGGCCTGCTGCTGGAGTAGAGTAATAGTGACATGAAGAAACTCCATGTGGATGGAATTTTGTTGTACATATTGGAAAGAAAACATGAAGAAACTCCATGTGGATGGAATTTTGGAGTCTTTTGATTTTTGATCAAATGACGCTTGTGAAACTTTCCTAGAGATAATTAAAACTTCGTTCATAGGCCAAAAGGGAACGAATGACTAGCTTATTGGAACTTGTACATATTGTTGTATGAAGTCCATTATGTGTAGTCAAGAGCGATGGATTTCAACTTCATATGCTTTCTCCGAAAATTTGAGTGAATATATGAATATTTACTTAATAAGGATGAAGTATGAAACATTTGAAAAGTTCAAAGACTTTCAAGATGAAGTGCAAAATCATTGTAACAATAATATAAATAGTTTATGATAAGATCATAAAAGGAAGATATTTGAGTTACAAGTTTAGCATAATACCTAAGATTTAAGGAATCGTTCCGTGGATTTGCATTTCCCGAAACACCATAAGAGTATGGAGCGTTCGAGATATGTAATTAAACCTTGTTTGACATGGTAAGATCAAAGGTGTAATTCATAAAACTGCCATTATATTTTAAAGATTAAAAGCTTTAGAGACTACCGTTTTTCCACTGAAAAGAGCTCCATCATAATCCGTTGAAATGACATCATATAAAGTTATGGTTTGGGATAAAACCCAAGTTGTCCTTTCTTAAACATTAGTATGCTATGCATAAGAAAGATGTTTGCAACCAAAGTCGGATGAACCTGTCTTTGTATGCTATTTCGAATAACTGTTAAGTATTCCTCCATAACATCGGAGACAAAAGTGTTTGTCGCTTAGAACGTCAAGTTTCTTTGAGAAGGAATTTTTCGTGAAAAGATAAGTGGGAGGACAATAGAACTTTGATAAGGTTAAAAGAACCTTAGCTGTATGTGCAAAGTTGCGCAGCGGCAAAAAGTGTTCCAAAGGCAGCAACAATGCTCATGGCTCACGTGCCTCAAAGGTTGTGGTCACAGAGATCTAAGTTCCTATTGAAACAAGTAGGTCAGGTAAACAATCAAATACCAAGATTTGAGAGTTAAATCATTATTTGACAATAATGATCTGACTAAATGCAAAGAAGCGATGATGGGCCCTGACTCCGTCAAATGGCTTGAAGCCATAAAATCCGTGATAGTTCCATATACGAGAGATCAAGCTTTGAACTTTAAAGACCCTCTGGAAAGGTACAAGACCTTATAGTCGTATTTGGATCTATAAAGAAATAGACATGGATGTTTCACATCTATGAAATTATCGACATGTCGGGAAAGAGTTCACGACAATATTCAAAGAGTTGACTATGACAAGATCTGATCTTTCATTAAGCGATATTTAGTCTAGACGGATTAATGTAGCAATCACGACATATAATTTTATTCTGTGTTGAATAAACAAAACAAGTTCTTCTAATAGAATGGTTACCTAGGATGTGTGCATGACATGGTCCAAAGGGTTTTGTTAATTCAAAGGACGCTAAAAGTATATGCAAACTTCAATGGTTGAAGTAAGCATCGCAGAGTTGGAATCTTCACTATGATGAAACTGTTAAAAGAGTTTAATTTCATCGGAGATGATGAAGATGCTTACATTTGCAAGAAATTAAGTGGGAGAGCTAAGACATGTTTCTAATACATTATGTGGAAGACATATTGTTGATTGGAAATGATATATCTTTTATTAACACATATTAATAATTTCATCCCGATGAAAGACTTAGGCAAAACCCAAATATTTGGCATCAATAGACGCTAATATGGTTGTGCCAAAAGTACATAGATGATGTATTGAATGAGTTCAATATAGAAACTACAAGAAAGGTTCTTGTCGCACAGAAAGGATTGAATGAGTTCAATATTGATGATATATTCAAGTGTATTGACACTTGGTAAGTGAAACAAAGATTCAAGTATAGATTGATACTTGATGTATGAAATCACAAAGAGTATTTATATCAATCATACTGTGATATGTACAAATCCATATATGTCCTATACTCTAAATGTTATGAGCATATACCAGAATGATTCATAAGATGATCATTGGACGATAGTAAGGATATTCTTATGATCTTTTGGAAGAACTAAGAGTATATTATCTGTAGAAGTGACAAATAGATGGTTAGTTCATTGTAAAAGTACTACATTGATACTAGTTTTGTCACAAAGTACAAATTAAGTTTATCTCAATCTAAACTAAGGGTGGCACAATATAATGGAAAGTAAGTTCCATAATGGATTTGGATGAGTTCCAAAGTTAAGACATTGTGACAGATACTACAACAAAAGGGCTAAGTATATAACTGCTATTATATCAGCTAAAGAGGGCATTTGTGTCAAGTAGTTTATTATCAAACTAGGTGTAGTTCACAGCGGGATAATACTATGAAGATATATTGTACGACAATGTTATCAACATGTTTTAACCCCAAAGAACTACAGGTCTCACCAAAGGACCAAATTTATACAAAGCCATCTCATTAGAGAATGAGTGATGCGTAGAGACGCATAGACATGCAATTACACACGGACCTGGAAGTGTCAGATCCGGAGATCAGTTGACCACTAGCAATCGTGTACATACAACACCGGAAAGCCATAGGTGTTGAATACACAAAGGTTTGAAACTAGATTATTGACTCTAGTGCAAGTGGGAGACTGTTGGAGATATGCCCAAGAGGCAATAATAAAGTAGTTATTATCATATCTTCATGCTTATGATAAATGTTTACATACCATGCTATAATTGTATTAACCGGAAACATTAATACTTATGTGATTTGTAAACATAAAAGAGTCCCTAGTAAAGCCTCTTATTAAACTAGCTTGTTGGTTAATATATGATCATGGTTTCCTGATCATGAACATAGAGATGCTATTAACAACAGGGTCATATCATTAGAGAATGATATGATGGATGTACTCCTATAGTTAAGTGTAGCATAAAGATTAAGTCATTTAATATAGTTCATTTGATATAAGCTTTCTGATACATAGTAACCTAATTCCTTCGACCATGAGATCATGTTAATCACCATCACCGGAAGGATGCTTTGATGACATCAAACACCACACCGTAACTGGGTGGCTATAAAGGTGGCATTGAGTATTTGGAAAGTATGGGTTGAGGCACATGGATCAAGAGTGGGATTTGTCCATCCATATGACGGATAGATATACTCTGGGGCCTCTCGGTGGAATGTCATCCAATTAGCTTGCAAGCATGTGACTGGCTCACAAGGGATCATATACCACGGGAACGAGAAAAGAGTACTTATCTGTAACGAGGTTGAACTAGGTATGCAGAGATACCGACGATCAAAACCCCGGATAAGTAAACTATCGTGAGACAAAGGGAAATTGGTATCGTATGTAAGTGGTTCATTCGATCGCAAAGTAATCGTAGAAATATGTGGGAGCCATATGAATTTCCAGATTCCTCTATTGGTTATTGATCGGAGAAGTGTCTCGGTCATGTCCGCATAATTCACGAACCGTAGGGAGACACACTTAAGGATTCGATGTTGTTGAGTAGTTATGGAATGATGAGAAAGAGACCGAATGTTGTTCAGAGTCTCGGATGGGATCCGGGATATCACGAAGAGATCCGGAATGGTCCGGATAATAATATTCATATAAGGAAAGTCCTGTTTCGGATTTGGGGAATGATTCCGGAGTTTTCATCGGGAATGTTCTAGAAGGTTCCGGAAGGTCCGGCACTTCGGAGGGGAAGGGTACATGAATGTGTCATGACAATGTGGAATGGTTGCATCATGTACTAGGTATCATGGCTGGGCAAAATAAAGGGAGAAATCAAATCCTAGTTTGAAAAGTCAAACGCCAATTTGAAAAGTCAAACGGCAAGTTTGCTTGGTGGAGGGAGAGTAGGAAACCTACTTGGGGAGGAAGTCCTCCTCCCTCCACCCGCCGGCCAAGGAGGCCGAGTTGGGGGAGGACTCCCTCCTCCCAACCGGCGCCCTCCCTCCTATATAAAGAGGGGTAGGGGTGCCCCTCTAGCCTACACCTCTCACACCCTAAAACCCTAGCCTCCTAGCCGCCGGCCTCCTCCAAGTCGCCGTCGCCTAGAGCTCCTCTAACTCGGCGAGTTAGGGTTTCCCCAAACCCTAGCCGCCGGCCAAGCCCTCCCCTTGGTGCCCTCTAAACCCTAGATCACCAAGGCCTCTCTCATACTCCACCATACTCGCTCCGGCTTAAGACGAAGCCCTGCGAGATCTCCCCTCTACTTCTGACACCATGCCGTCGTGCTGCCGGAGTCGCGAGGAGAGTGCTACAACCTCCGCTGACTGCTGGAACAAGGGAGAGGAAGGTCTTCATCGAGTACCGAACGTGTGACCGACTGCGGAAGCGCTGCCGGAACGCAGCGCCGGAAGGATCGTCTACACGATCTTGAGATCGGAAGTGTACGACTACATCATCCACGAGAATCTGCTCTCCTTAACCGCTTTGGATCTTCGAGGGTTAGTACTCTATCGACTCGTTGCTGCAATCTAGTAGATAGATCTTGGCTTGTGTGTGTTCATGCGATAGAAATTTTTTGTTTTCCATGCTACGAACCCCTACAGAGTGTCCATCCACATCAATGGAGGGAGGGCAAGGGGGAAGCCCCCATGTACTGGCCACCCCCTTGGGATGCCCCCTCCTCCTATAAAAGGAGCCCCCCTCCCTCTCTCTCACTCACACCTCCTTGTGAAGGATCTCTCTCCCCCTCTAGTATTTACCCCCCATGGTCTCGGACTAGCGAGATACATGTTCCCGGTGGCTATTCAGCAAGAAAGAGTTGTGCTTCCACTGCATCGCTGGAGCAAGGAGGCAGAGGTTGCTCGGTGTCTCGGACGTGTGTGCGAGCACGGATGCGCCGCTGATTTGCGGTGCTAGGACTTCCTCCCGATCTTGAGATCGTCAAGAGATCGTCTACATCAACCACGAGTTCAACCTCGTTAAGCTTTGTCGGTCTTCAAGGATATGTTCTCTACGGATGTATATCCGCCCATTGATTGTATCTAGTAGATAGATCTTGGTACATAGTTATTCCCATCATAGGAAATGTTTTGTTTTCTATGTTGCAAAACCTGTAACAACAACACATGCCTCTCTGTAAAGCCCCCGAATTGGGTCTATGCAGATCTCAGCATTTCCCGCCAAAATCCGCATAGAAGTGATTCAAAGACGCCCATCAGACACTTTCGTGTGGGTGGGATTTGATTACAAGTAGTTACATCACAGCAGTTTACAACAGAGTCCACAAGAACTTATATATACAACAACGACTCAACGAGTCAAGAATACAAAAGGTACAACACGAAGATACAAATCCAGAAGAGAGCAAGATAGTATCCGAATACGGACAAGATCCAAATGGGACTAAGAGTCCTGGAGAATAACCAAGCGGTGTCCAACCCTGCCCAGGCCAAGCCGGAAGGGTAACCTTGCTAACGTCGTCAATCACATACCTGTCAAGCCTAAAGGGTGCCGACAAAGGGCAAAGGAAAACAAAAAAGAGAGCGGTTTGTACTGAGGCCAGTACACGGCGAGACTAGAATTTGGCGGTCCTCGCCTACATAGGTATGGTGGGCTTAGTGGCAGCAAAGCTTGCGCTATCTAACTTATAGAGACACGCTACAACTTTGGCTATTAGAGCGGGATAAGAGAGCACTATACGATGGCATAATATAACACCAGACATAACCCATCCGAAGATTTCCCCCTCGAAGACCAGTCGAGGAAGTCCCCTTGCGGAACACACACTGTGGCAATTTTAGTTAGCAGGTGTTTAGTTGATAAGGCTAATTACTAATCATATTATTAAAGGCAAAATATTAGTGGCGTTGTCTATGATCATGACACTGTACTCCTGAGGCGTCCATAACCGTGGACACACGGCTTCTCGAAAAGATTTACCCTGCAGGGGTGCACTACTGTACCCAAACGCATGCTCAACCCTTCAGGCAACGTATCACGCGTGCCTTCCGAATCTCACAACAAGAACTGTCCCTTAACTACGTGCATATCCAGAGGCATCACCTACTGTGTTTTACCCACACAAGAGATACAGCCGATTCTCTAAGTGGCACAGCGTTTGAGTCTACGGCCGGGCGATGATCGGAAGATAACTTGTAGAGCTCCATCCCACCTCCGGCACGATATCCCGATTTTATGTAATGCAAGCCATGGCAGTCCACCAAAACATCAAAGTCCGAAGACATATCAACTCACCCATGTCCGAGGACATACTATGCGTATGCACCAAATGGAAAACCAATTTTGTAACCCTCTGGATATACGAATAGCACCGGTAGTTGAGGGGGGATCCCAGAGGCCCCCACGTTTGGTTAGCGCGACCAACTCAGAACTGGTATCGTAGAAAGAACGGGTCCTAGGTCGGCTCAAGTAGTTCCCAAAGATGGTCCCTGCCAGGGCCTCATCATTAGGTGAAACCATAACCAACAACATCAGATTAATTATCTTATCACCAACCATATCCAAGTATCATGTTTCACCTGTATGAGAGCGATACTAAGCATGCCTACGACTCGCAAGGACAAAGCTAGCTAATCAAACAAGGCAATAGGATAACCAAGGCAATATAGTGGAGCAGATAATTAAAGGGGGTAGTACTAAAGCATCGACAATAAGGATAACATTAGATCAATTGCAGGAAGTAAAGACTATAAATGCAAAATAGGTAGAAGGGGGAGAATGCTCGCCTGAGGAACAAAGTCAGATAGTCGGAGGCTTGTCGTATCTCACATCGACTCATCGTCCTATCCGGTGAAGAAGCGAACACTAGAAAGAGCAACCGATGCAATATTTAATACTAGGCAAAAGATCCGGCATGTTTATGATATGATGCATGGCATGGTAGGCATGTTTATGATATGATGCATGGCATGGTAATATGCAGCCCCACTTAGCAATATTAAGCGGAATCGTGATCCCGACATTTATTATTAGGTTCAACTTATTTAACTACCCCACATATTAAATGTTAATTTAATAAGGCATAACATGGCATCAGTTCACTACACAATATTAAATGGAGTCCGGAATATGACATAATATCCCGCGTTTAATCTGCATGTTTAATTATTAGGTGATTCGACAAAGTCCCCCAAACAATTAAATATGTATGCGCGTATGAATGATTTAATATGCAACAAGTTATATTATATATTTTATAACAAAATAGGGGCCTCGGATAGGGGTCGCACATTGAGGTTCGGAGATCTTGGATTCGACGAGAGGAAGGAAACGTCGGGGTTCTGTCTTTAGATCCATGAAGGAGAACATGCAGATCCACGGGGGAGATCTTCGGGTGCTCAATGTCAAGCTTGTAATCGGCGTTGGTGTAATCTTTGAATAGCCACACAAGGTTCCATCAGCGACTTCAATCGGTGCCGCGTGGCTTCGAGGTCATCTCATTCTTTGTCGAGAAGATCTCATCAGGACTGGAGGCAACGAAGTGATGTACCCGGTTCTTTGGCTGCACAAAACCGAAACGGGCACGAATGCATCTTAACATGTTGAACAGAAGAGCAACATAGGGGAGCCACATGGCTCAGCATGGTTATGCTACAGACGCGAGACGCGACGAGCACCTGCAGATGGAAACCATGGTAGGCCTGAGGCCACTAACTTTCTGCAACAGGAGCGGTTAGAGGCGCTGCCGGAGGGAACTCGATCAGGGGGCACGATGCTGTGGAGACGATAAGAGAGTGATCATGTGAGGCGCACCTGGCAGAACATGGAGGCTCGGATGTTGGGGTCCCGGAGGCGCGGTCGAGGACTAGCAGCTGGTCGAGGGCGGAGCAGAGAGACGCGGGGTCGGTGAGGCGCCCAAGAAAGGAGAGGTCGGGGCGGAGCTGGGCGGACGCGCTACTGCAAAGCAGCAGCCGGTCAGGAGGAGGGCACCCGCGGCGACGCTTGGGGATCCTGTCGGTGTGGCTGGAAGCGGCTAGACGTGGGCCTGCTGCTGGAGTAGAGTAATAGTGACATGAAGAAACTCCATGTGGATGGAATTTTGTTGTACATATTGGAAAGAAAACATGAAGAAACTCCATGTGGATGGAATTTTGGAGTCTTTTGATTTTTGATCAAATGACGCTTGTGAAACTTTCCTAGAGATAATTAAAACTTCGTTCATAGGCCAAAAGGGAACGAATGACTAGCTTATTGGAACTTGTACATATTGTTGTATGAAGTCCATTATGTGTAGTCAAGAGCGATGGATTTCAACTTCATATGCTTCCTCCGAAAATTTGAGTGAATATATGAATATTTACTTAATAAGGATGAAGTATGAAACATTTGAAAAGTTCAAAGACTTTCAAGATGAAGTGCAAAATCATTGTAACAATAATATAAATAGTTTATGATAAGATCATAAAAGGAAGATATTTGAGTTACAAGTTTAGCATAATACCTAAGATTTAAGGAATCGTTCCGTGGATTTGCATTTCCCGAAACACCATAAGAGTATGGAGCGTTCGAGATATGTAATTAAACCTTGTTTGACATGGTAAGATCAAAGGTGTAATTCATAAAACTGCCATTATATTTTAAAGATTAAAAGCTTTAGAGACTACCGTTTTTCCACTGAAAAGAGATCCATCATAATCCGTTGAAATGACATCATATAAAGTTATGGTTTGGGATAAAACCCAAGTTGTCCTTTCTTAAACATTAGTATGCTATGCATAAGAAAGATGTTTGCAACCAAAGTCGGATGAACCTGTCTTTGTATGCTATTTCGAATAACTGTTAAGTATTCCTCCATAACATCGGAGACAAAAGTGTTTGTCGCTTAGAACGTCAAGTTTCTTTGAGAAGGAATTTTTCGTGAAAAGATAAGTGGGAGGACAATAGAACTTTGATAAGGTTAAAAGAACCTTAGCTGTATGTGCAAAGTTGCGCAGCGGCAAAAAGTGTTCCAAAGGCAGCAACAATGCTCATGGCTCACGTGCCTCAAAGGTTGTGGTCACAGAGATCTAAGTTCCTATTGAAACAAGTAGGTCAGGTAAACAATCAAATACCAAGATTTGAGAGTTAAATCATTATTTGACAATAATGATCTGACTAAATGCAAAGAAGCGATGATGGGCCCTGACTCCGTCAAATGGCTTGAAGCCATAAAATCCGTGATAGTTCCATATACGAGAGATCAAGCTTTGAACTTTAAAGACCCTCTGGAAAGGTACAAGACCTTATAGTCGTATTTGGATCTATAAAGAAATAGACATGGATGTTTCACATCTATGAAATTATCGACATGTCGGGAAAGAGTTCACGACAATATTCAAAGAGTTGACTATGACAAGATCTGATCTTTCATTAAGCGATATTTAGTCTAGACGGATTAATGTAGCAATCACGACATATAATTTTATTCTGTGTTGAATAAACAAAACAAGTTCTTCTAATAGAATGGTTACCTAGGATGTGTGCATGACATGGTCCAAAGGGTTTTGTTAATTCAAAGGACGCTAAAAGTATATGCAAACTTCAATGGTTGAAGTAAGCATCGCAGAGTTGGAATCTTCACTATGATGAAACTGTTAAAAGAGTTTAATTTCATCGGAGATGATGAAGATGCTTACATTTGCAAGAAATTAAGTGGGAGAGCTAAGACATGTTTCTAATACATTATGTGGAAGACATATTGTTGATTGGAAATGATATATCTTTTATTAACACATATTAATAATTTCATCCCGATGAAAGACTTAGGCAAAACCCAAATATTTGGCATCAATAGACGCTAATATGGTTGTGCCAAAAGTACATAGATGATGTATTGAATGAGTTCAATATAGAAACTACAAGAAAGGTTCTTGTCGCACAGAAAGGATTGAATGAGTTCAATATTGATGATATATTCAAGTGTATTGACACTTGGTAAGTGAAACAAAGATTCAAGTATAGATTGATACTTGATGTATGAAATCACAAAGAGTATTTATATCAATCATACTGTGATATGTACAAATCCATATATGTCCTATACTCTAAATGTTATGAGCATATACCAGAATGATTCATAAGATGATCATTGGACGATAGTAAGGATATTCTTATGATCTTTTGGAAGAACTAAGAGTATATTATCTGTAGAAGTGACAAATAGATGGTTAGTTCATTGTAAAAGTACTACATTGATACTAGTTTTGTCACAAAGTACAAATTAAGTTTATCTCAATCTAAACTAAGGGTGGCACAATATAATGGAAAGTAAGTTCCATAATGGATTTGGATGAGTTCCAAAGTTAAGACATTGTGACAGATACTACAACAAAAGGGCTAAGTATATAACTGCTATTATATCAGCTAAAGAGGGCATTTGTGTCAAGTAGTTTATTATCAAACTAGGTGTAGTTCACAGCGGGATAATACTATGAAGATATATTGTACGACAATGTTATCAACATGTTTTAACCCCAAAGAACTACAGGTCTCACCAAAGGACCAAATTTATACAAAGCCATCTCATTAGAGAATGAGTGATGCGTAGAGACGCATAGACATGCAATTACACACGGACCTGGAAGTGTCAGATCCGGAGATCAGTTGACCACTAGCAATCGTGTACATACAACACCGGAAAGCCATAGGTGTTGAATACACAAAGGTTTGAAACTAGATTATTGACTCTAGTGCAAGTGGGAGACTGTTGGAGATATGCCCAAGAGGCAATAATAAAGTAGTTATTATCATATCTTCATGCTTATGATAAATGTTTACATACCATGCTATAATTGTATTAACCGGAAACATTAATACTTATGTGATTTGTAAACATAAAAGAGTCCCTAGTAAAGCCTCTTATTAAACTAGCTTGTTGGTTAATATATGATCATGGTTTCCTGATCATGAACATAGAGATGCTATTAACAACAGGGTCATATCATTAGAGAATGATATGATGGATGTACTCCTATAGTTAAGTGTAGCATAAAGATTAAGTCATTTAATATAGTTCATTTGATATAAGCTTTCTGATACATAGTAACCTAATTCCTTCGACCATGAGATCATGTTAATCACCATCACCGGAAGGATGCTTTGATGACATCAAACACCACACCGTAACTGGGTGGCTATAAAGGTGGCATTGAGTATTTGGAAAGTATGGGTTGAGGCACATGGATCAAGAGTGGGATTTGTCCATCCATATGACGGATAGATATACTCTGGGGCCTCTCGGTGGAATGTCATCCAATTAGCTTGCAAGCATGTGACTGGCTCACAAGGGATCATATACCACGGGAACGAGAAAAGAGTACTTATCTGTAACGAGGTTGAACTAGGTATGCAGAGATACCGACGATCAAAACCCCGGATAAGTAAACTATCGTGAGACAAAGGGAAATTGGTATCGTATGTAAGTGGTTCATTCGATCGCAAAGTAATCGTAGAAATATGTGGGAGCCATATGAATTTCCAGATTCCTCTATTGGTTATTGATCGGAGAAGTGTCTCGGTCATGTCCGCATAATTCACGAACCGTAGGGAGACACACTTAAGGATTCGATGTTGTTGAGTAGTTATGGAATGATGAGAAAGAGACCGAATGTTGTTCAGAGTCTCGGATGGGATCCGGGATATCACGAAGAGATCCGGAATGGTCCGGATAATAATATTCATATAAGGAAAGTCCTGTTTCGGATTTGGGGAATGATTCCGGAGTTTTCATCGGGAATGTTCTAGAAGGTTCCGGAAGGTCCGGCACTTCGGAGGGGAAGGGTACATGAATGTGTCATGACAATGTGGAATGGTTGCATCATGTACTAGGTATCATGGCTGGGCAAAATAAAGGGAGAAATCAAATCCTAGTTTGAAAAGTCAAACGCCAATTTGAAAAGTCAAACGGCAAGTTTGCTTGGTGGAGGGAGAGTAGGAAACCTACTTGGGGAGGAAGTCCTCCTCCCTCCACCCGCCGGCCAAGGAGGCCGAGTTGGGGGAGGACTCCCTCCTCCCAACCGGCGCCCTCCCTCCTATATAAAGAGGGGTAGGGGTGCCCCTCTAGCCTACACCTCTCACACCCTAAAACCCTAGCCTCCTAGCCGCCGGCCTCCTCCAAGTCGCCGTCGCCTAGAGCTCCTCTAACTCGGCGAGTTAGGGTTTCCCCAAACCCTAGCCGCCGGCCAAGCCCTCCCCTTGGTTCCCTCTAAACCCTAGATCACCAAGGCCTCTCTCATACTCCACCATACTCGCTCCGGCTTAAGACGAAGCCCTGCGAGATCTCCCCTCTACTTCTGACACCATGCCGTCGTGCTGCCGGAGTCGCGAGGAGAGTGCTACAACCTCCGCTGACTGCTGGAACAAGGGAGAGGAAGGTCTTCATCGAGTACCGAACGTGTGACCGACTGCGGAAGCGCTGCCGGAACGCAGCGCCGGAAGGATCGTCTACACGATCTTGAGATCGGAAGTGTACGACTACATCATCCACGAGAATCTGCTCTCCTTAACCGCTTTGGATCTTCGAGGGTTAGTACTCTATCGACTCGTTGCTGCAATCTAGTAGATAGATCTTGGCTTGTGTGTGTTCATGCGATAGAAATTTTTTGTTTTCCATGCTACGAACCCCTACAGAGTGTCCATCCACATCAATGGAGGGAGGGCAAGGGGGAAGCCCCCATGTACTGGCCACCCCCTTGGGATGCCCCCTCCTCCTATAAAAGGAGCCCCCCTCCCTCTCTCTCACTCACACCTCCTTGTGAAGGATCTCTCTCCCCCTCTAGTATTTACCCCCCATGGTCTCGGACTAGCGAGATACATGTTCCCGGTGGCTATTCAGCAAGAAAGAGTTGTGCTTCCACTGCATCGCTGGAGCAAGGAGGCAGAGGTTGCTCGGTGTCTCGGACGTGTGTGCGAGCACGGATGCGCCGCTGATTTGCGGTGCTAGGACTTCCTCCCGATCTTGAGATCGTCAAGAGATCGTCTACATCAACCACGAGTTCAACCTCGTTAAGCTTTGTCGGTCTTCAAGGATATGTTCTCTACGGATGTATATCCGCCCATTGATTGTATCTAGTAGATAGATCTTGGTACATAGTTATTCCCATCATAGGAAATGTTTTGTTTTCTATGTTGCAAAACCTGTAACAACAACACATGCCTCTCTGTAAAGCCCCCGAATTGGGTCTATGCAGATCTCAGCATTTCCCGCCAAAATCCGCATAGAAGTGATTCAAAGACGCCCATCAGACACTTTCGTGTGGGTGGGATTTGATTACAAGTAGTTACATCACAGCAGTTTACAACAGAGTCCACAAGAACTTATATATACAACAACGACTCAACGAGTCAAGAATACAAAAGGTACAACACGAAGATACAAATCCAGAAGAGAGCAAGATAGTATCCGAATACGGACAAGATCCAAATGGGACTAAGAGTCCTGGAGAATAACCAAGCGGTGTCCAACCCTGCCCAGGCCAAGCCGGAAGGGTAACCTTGCTAACGTCGTCAATCACATACCTGTCAAGCCTAAAGGGTACCGACAAAGGTCAAAGGAAAACAAAAAAGAGAGCGGTTTGTACTGAGGCCAGTACACGGCGAGACTAGAATTTGGCGGTCCTCGCCTACATAGGTATGGTGGGCTCAGTGGCAGCAAAGCTTGCGCTATCTAACTTATAGAGACACGCTACAACTTTGGCTATTAGAGCGGGATAAGAGAGCACTATACGATGGCATAATATAACACCAGACATAACCCATCCGAAGATTTCCCCCTCGAAGACCAGTCGAGGAAGTCCCCTTGCGGAACACACACTATGGCAATTTTAGTTAGCAGGTGTTTAGTTGATAAGGCTAATTACTAATCATATTATTAAAGGCAAAATATTAGTGGCGTTGTCTATGATCATGACACTGTACTCCTGAGGCGTCCATAACCGTGGACACACGGCTTCTCGAAAAGATTTACCCTGCAGGGGTGCACTACTGTACCCAAACGCATGCTCAACCCTTCAGGCAACGTATCACGCGTGCCTTCCGAATCTCACAACAAGAACTGTCCCTTAACTACGTGCATATCCAGAGGCATCACCTACTGTGTTTTACCCACACAAGAGATACAGCCGATTCTCTAAGTGGCACAGCGTTTGAGTCTACGGCCGGGCGATGATCGGAAGATAACTTGTAGAGCTCCATCCCACCTCCGGCACGATATCCCGATTTTATGTAATGCAAGCCATGGCAGTCCACCAAAACATCAAAGTCCGAAGACATATCAACTCACCCATGTCCGAGGACATACTATGCGTATGCACCAAATGGAAAACCAATTTTGTAACCCTCTGGATATACGAATAGCACCGGTAGTTGAGGGGGGATCCCAGAGGCCCCCACGTTTGGTTAGCGCGACCAACTCAGAACTGGTATCGTAGAAAGAACGGGTCCTAGGTCGGCTCAAGCAGTTCCCAAAGATGGTCCCTGCCAGGGCCTCATCATTAGGTGAAACCATAACCAACAACATCAGATTAATTATCTTATCACCAACCATATCCAAGTATCATGTTTCACCTGTATGAGAGCGATACTAAGCATGCCTACGACTCGCAAGGACAAAGCTAGCTAATCAAACAAGGCAATAGGATAACCAAGGCAATATAGTGGAGCAGATAATTAAAGGGGGTAGTACTAAAGCATCGACAATAAGGATAACATTAGATCAATTGCAGGAAGTAAAGACTATAAATGCAAAATAGGTAGAAGGGGGAGAATGCTCGCCTGAGGAACAAAGTCAGATAGTCGGAGGCTTGTCGTATCTCACATCGACTCATCGTCCTATCCGGTGAAGAAGCAAACACTAGAAAGAGCAACCGATGCAATATTTAATACTAGGCAAAAGATCCGGCATGTTTATGATATGATGCATGGCATGATAATATGCAGCCCCACTTAGCAATATTAAGCGGAATCGTGATCCCGACATTTATTATTAGGTTCAACTTATTTAACTACCCCACATATTAAATGTTAATTTAACAAGGCATAACATGGCATCAGTTCACTACACAATATTAAATGGAGTCCGGAATATGACATAATATCCCGCGTTTAATCTGCATGTTTAATTATTAGGTGATTCGACAAAGTCCCCCAAACAATTAAATATGTATGCGCGTATGAATGATTTAATATGCAACAAGTTATATTATATATTTTATAACAAAATAGGGGCCTCGGATAGGGGTCGCACATTGAGGTTCGGAGATCTTGGATTCGACGAGAGGAAGGAAACGTCGGGGTTCTGTCTTTAGATCCATGAAGGAGAACATGCAGATCCACGGGGGAGATCTTCGGGTGCTCAATGTCAAGCTTGTAATCGGCGTTGGTGTAATCTTTGAATAGCCACACAAGGTTCCATCAGCGACTTCAGTCGGTGCCGCGTGGCTTCGAGGTCATCTCATTCTTTGTCGAGAAGATCTCATCAGGACTGGAGGCAACGAAGTGATGTACCCGGTTCTTTGGCTGCACAAAACCGAAACGGGCACGAATGCATCTTAACATGTTGAACAGAAGAGCAACATAGGGGAGCCACATGGCTCGGCATGGTTATGCTACAGACGCGAGACGCGACGAGCACCTGCAGATGGAAACCACGGTAGGCCTGAGGCCACTAACTTTCTGCAACAGGAGCGGTTAGAGGCGCTGCCGGAGGGAACTCGATCAGGGGGCACGATGCTGTGGAGACGATAAGAGAGTGATCATGTGAGGCGCACCTGGCAGAACATGGAGGCTCGGATGTTGGGGTCCCGGAGGCGCGGTCGAGGACTAGCAGCTGGTCGAGGGCGGAGCAGAGAGACGCGGGGTCGGTGAGGCGCCCAAGAAAGGAGAGGTCGGGGCGGAGCTGGGCGGACGCGCTACTGCAAAGCAGCAGCCGGTCAGGAGGAGGGCACCCGCGGCGACGCTTGGGGATCCTGTCGGTGTGGCTGGAAGCGGCTAGACGTGGGCCTGCTGCTGGAGGCAGAGGGAGGTCGAGGGGCGAGGCCTAGACGACGCAGAAGAAGGCGCAGCCGGCGCGCTGGCCAGAGGACGGCAGGAGGCGGCCGGTGCCTGTGGCCTGTTGCAGGCAGACGAGAGGCGAGGGAGGATGGCGAGGGAGCTCGGGAGGGCGGCCATCAGAGGAGGCCTCCCTAGCGGCGTTGGAGGTCATGGTCGGCGGAGGCTCGGTGGAGGGCCGGAGGCGGCGGCAAACACAGGAGGCGGGGCGGAGCAGAGGAGCGATGCGCTGGCGGCGGGGATGCGACAGAGAGCAGCGAGGAAGGAGGCGAGATGGGGTCGCGAGGGTACGGGGTTCCGTGTGTGGGTTGCGTGGAGATCGAAAGGCGTGCGTCTGTTGTGTGTGTTGCGGCTGGGAACGAGTGTGTGCGGGGTTGGTGGCTAGATGTGCTGGATGGGGTACTAGGTACCGACGTACCATGTACGTGTGCGTGTGTTGCAGCAAGGTGTGCGTGTGTGGCGTGACAGGTTCTGGTGTGTGCGACCGGGGGTGTGGTATTAGGTGTTAGGGTAGGTCTAGGTCTAGGGTCTAGGGAGAAAAGAGGGAATAGATCATAGACCAAAGTAGATTGGATGGGTCTAGTTTTGGGCTAAAATTTTAGACGGGCTTTTAGCCTAATGTTATTTATAAAATAAGAAAAAGCTTTTGCTATGAGAAATATTATTTGTTTTTAATTTTAAAATAAGAACGATAGATAGGTTTAATAAAACCACATGGATATTTAGTAAAACAAAATATAGTTTGATAAAATGATTTTACGAATAAAATGTGCATGATGATGTCATGATGACGCAAAATAGAAAATAACAAGCAATTTTATTTCGGAATATTTTCCGGGGCATTACAACTCGACACCACTAACAAGGATCTCGTCCCGAGATCCAAGCAAGGACACCAGGGGGAGGAGGTTGATGATCAGATCTTCTTGCATCAGGTTGATGGTCGCGACACCACTAACAAGAGTTCTTGCTTCGTCTTGAAATCGTCGACACCACCAACATGGGTTGTTGCTCGCGTTGTTCAAGGAATCACTCCGGAGAGGCAAAGGAGGAAGTAGAGGTATCAAAGATAAGGCCACCTTTAACTTCCGTGGATGGAGTAAACTTGCATGGTTCCACCAATCAATGTACAAGGGCGAATGATAAGAGTAGTGGTATGGTAGCTACTCCATCCCGCACTCAAAGCATTACTCTATACATGAATAGAAGGATCATGCAACCAACTCTCAGAATTTAGACTTAAGATCTTGACATTCGGTATTAACAAAATATTCAGTAGATGTTGTCATCGTAGAAATTGCAGGACACCGGGAAACATTTTAAAAGGGATCAAGTGGAATGAAATTCAGATGTAGATCCACCGTTATAAGAGGGGAAAGTTGAACCCTAAAGGTACGACGGAAGACCCAACCACGAGAATCCTAAAATTGAAGAAGGTAAGAGACCAGATCAAGACACGCAAAGGTAAGAGGGAAAAGAATGGAGGTAAGAAGTAAAATCAGAGTTAATCAGATCTATCCAACGCATTTGTAGCAAAAATAGTTTTGACACTAGACGTCGTCCGTTGGCAAGGTTAACCTACAGGCTGGACCAGTGGGGTATCGTAAACCTTTGCTCTGATACCACTTGTAAAGCCCCCGAATCGGGTCTATGCAGATCTTAGCATTTCCCGCCAAAATCCGCATATTAGCGATTCAAAGACGCCCACCAGACACTTTCGTGTGGGTGGGATTTGATTACAAGTAGTTACATCACAGCAGTTTACAACAGAGTCCACAAGAACTACAACAACGACTCAACGAGTCAAGAATACAAAAGGTACAACACGAAGATACAAATCCAGAAGAGAGCAAGATAGTATCTGAATACGGACAAGATCCAAATGGGACTAAGAGTCCTGGAGAATAACCAAGCGGTGTCCAACCCTGCCCAGGCCAAGCCGGAAGGGTAACCTTGCTAACGTCGTTAATCACATACCTGTCAAGCCTAAAGGGTGCCGACAAAGGGCAAAGGAAAACAAAAAAGAGAGCGGTTTGTACTGAGGCCAGTACACGGCGAGACTAGAATTTGGCGGTCCTCGCCTACATAGGTATGGTGGGCTCAGTGGCAGCAAAGCTTGCGCTATCTAACTTATAGAGACACGCTACAACTTTGGCTATTAGAGCGGGATAAGAGAGCACTATACGATGGCATAATATAACACCAGACATAACCCATCCGAAGATTTCCCCCTCGAAGACCAGTCGAGGAAGTCCCCTTGCGGAACACACACTGTGGCAATTTTAGTTAGCAGGTGTTTAGTTGATAAGGCTAATTACTAATCATATTATTAAAGGCAAAATATTAGTGGCGTTGTCTATGATCATGACACTGTACTCCTGAGGCGTCCATAACCGTGGACACACGGCTTCTCGAAAAGATTTACCCTGCAGGGGTGCACTACTGTACCCAAACGCATGCTCAACCCTTCAGGCAACGTATCACGCGTGCCTTCCGAATCTCACAACAAGAACTGTCCCTTAACTACGTGCATATCCAGAGGCATCACCTACTGTGTTTTACCCACACAAGAGATACAGCCGATTCTCTAAGTGGCACAGCGTTTGAGTCTACGGCCGGGCGATGATCGGAAGATAACTTGTAGAGCTCCATCCCACCTCCGGCACGATATCCCGATTTTATGTAATGCAAGCCATGGCAGTCCACCAAAACATCAAAGTCCGAAGACATATCAACTCACCCATGTCCGAGGACATACTATGCGTATGCACCAAATGGAAAACCAATTTTGTAACCCTCTGGATATACGAATAGCACCGGTAGTTGAGGGGGGATCCCAGAGGCCCCCACGTTTGGTTAGCGCGACCAACTCAGAACTGGTATCGTAGAAAGAACGGGTCCTAGGTCGGCTCAAGCAGTTCCCAAAGATGGTCCCTGCCGGGGCCTCATCATTAGGTGAAACCATAACCAAGAACATCAGATTAATTATCTTATCACCAACCATATCCAAGTATCATGTTTCACCTGTATGAGAGCGATACTAAGCATGCCTACGACTCGCAAGGACAAAGCTAGCTAATCAAACAAGGCAATAGGATAACCAAGGCAATATAGTGGAGCAGATAATTAAAGGGGGTAGTACTAAAGCATCGACAATAAGGATAGCATTAGATCAATTGCAGGAAGTAAAGACTATAAATGCAAAATAGGTAGAAGGGGGAGAATGCTCGCCTGAGGAACAAAGTCAGATAGCCGGAGGCTTGTCGTATCTCACATCGACTCATCGTCATATCCGGTGAAGAAGCAAACACTAGAAAGAGCAACCGATGCAATATTTAATACTAGGCAAAAGATCCGGCATGTTTATGATATGATGCATGGCATGGTAATGTGCAGCCTCACTTAGCAATATTAAGCGGAATCGTGATCCCGACATTTATTATTTGGTTCAACTTATTTAACTACCCCGCATATTAAATGTTAATTTAACAAGGCATAACATGGCATCAGTTCACTACACAATATTAAATGGAGTCCGGAATATGACATAATATCCCGCGTTTAATCTCCATGTTTAATTATTAGGTGATTCGACAAAGTCCCCCAAAAAATTAAATATGTATGCGCGTATGAATGATTTAATATGCAACAAGTTATATTATATATTTTATAACAAAATAGGGGCCTCGGATAGGGGTCGCACATTGAGGTCGGAGATCTTGGATTCGACGAGAGGAAGGAAACGCCGGGGTTCGGTCTTTAGATCCATGAAGGAGAACATGCAGATCCACGGGGGAGATCTTCGGGTGCTCAATGTCAAGCTTGTAATCGGCGTTGGTGTAATCTTTGAATAGCCACACAAGGTTCCATCGGCGACTTCAGTCGGTGCCGCGTGGCTTCGAGGTCATCTCATTCTTTGTCGAGAAGATCTCATTAGGACTGGAGGCAACGAAGTGATGTACCCGGGTCTTTGGCTGCACAAAACCGAAAAGGGCACGAATGCATCTTAACATGTTGAACAGAAGAGCAACATAGGGGAGCCACATGGCTCAGCATGGTTATGCTACAGACGCGAGACGCGACGAGCACCTGCAGATGGAAACCACGGTAGGCCTGAGGCCACTAACTTTCTGCAACAGGAGCGGTCAGAGGCGCTGCCGGAGGGAACTCGATCAGGGGGCACGATGCTGTGGAGACGATAAGAGAGTGATCATGTGAGGTGCACCTGGCAGAACATGGAGGCTCGGATGTTGGGGTCCCGGAGGCGCGGTCGAGGACCAGCAGCTGGTCGAGGGCGGAGCAGAGAGACGCGGGGTCGGTGAGGCGCCCAAGAAAGGAGAGGTCGGGGCGGAGCTGGGCGGACGCCCTACTGCAGAGCAGCAGCCGGTCAGGAGGAGGGCACCCGCGGCGACGCTTGGGGATCCTGTCGGTGTGGCTGGAAGCGGCCAGACGTGGGCCTGCTGCTGGAGGCAGAGGGAGGTCGAGGGGCGAGGCCTAGACGACGCAGAAGAAGGCGCAGCCGACGCGCTGGCCAGAGGATGGCAGGAGGTGGCCGGTGCCTGCGGCCTGTTGCAGGCAGACGAGAGGCGAGGGAGGATGGCGAGGGAGCTCGGGAGGGCGGCCATCATAGGAGGCCTCCCTGGCGGCGTTGGAGGTCGTGGCCGGCGGAGGCTCGGTGGAGGGTCGGAGGCGGCGGCAAACACAGGAGGCGGGGCGGAGCAGAGGAGCGATGCGCTGGCGGCGGGGATGCGACAGAGAGCAGCGAGGAAGGAGGCGAGATGGGGTCGCGAGGGTACGGGGTTCCGTGTGTGGGTTGCGTGGAGATCGAAAGGCGTGCGTCTGTTGTGTGGGTTGCGGCTGGGAACGAGGGTGTGCGGGGTTGGTGGCTAGATGTGTTGGATGGGGTACTAGGTACCGACGTACCATGTACGTGTGCGTGTGTTGTAGCAAGGTGTGCATGTGTGGCGTGACAGGTTCTGGTGTGTGCGACCGCGGGTGTGGTATTAGGTGTTAGGGTAGGTCTAGGTCTAGGGTCTAGGGAGAAAAGAGGGAATAGATCATAGACCAAAGTAGATTGGATGAGTCTAGTTTTGGGCTAAAATTTTAGACGGGCTTTTAGCCTAATTTTATTTATAAAATAAGAAAAAGCTTTTGCTATGGGAAATATTATTTGTTTTTAATTTTAAAATAAGAACGAGAGATGAGTTTAATAAAACCACATGGATATTTAGTAAAACAAAATATAGTTTGATAAAATGATTTTACAAATAAAATGTGCATGATGATGCAAAATAGAAAATAACAAGCAATTTTATTTCGAAATATTTTCCGGGACATTAAACTCTCCTTGCGGAGGACATACGCCACATCGCCTGGCTCGACAAGTTCTGACCAGAGCTACCTCCGCGCTATGACGGATCCACCAACCCAATTGAGTTCCTGCAACTCTACACCACTGCCATCCTTTCCACACGTGGGGACCATCATGTCATGGCAAGCTAGTTTCCCATTATCCCCAAGGAGTCGATGCGCATGTGGTTGACGAATCTCCCCACGACGTCCGTTTCCTCATGGAAGAACCTTTGGGAACAATTCCTCACTAATTGCGCCGCTGAGTACTAGCGTCCTACTTCTAGGGACGATCTCAGGGTTGTGTCTCAATGTCCGGATGAGACCATCCACAATTACGTCCAACATTTTTGACAGGTCCGTGGTAGGATCCCCAAGACCTCCGACGAGGACATCATTGCGATCTTCTCCGCCAGCGTCATGAACGCCGGGATGATGGAGAAGCTCGCCACTCGTGATCCGAGCTCCACCTTCGATCTCTTCAGGGTCACTGACAAGTTCGCGAAGGCTGAGGAGGGTAACCTATTTGGCCATGTTGAAGATTCACCTCCTATGCATCCCTCGTCCAAGGCCAAGTGCGAGGAACACAAGCGAAGGGAGCCTTCCACTGCCATTGTCGAACTAGGGCGAAAGCATCACCAGGAGGACATCGGCAAGGCCCATTGTAGGGTTCGCAGCATAGAAAACAAAAAATTTCCTACGATGTGAACTATATACCAAGATCTATCTACTAGATACAAACAACGGACGGATGTATATCCGTAGAGAACATACCCTTGAAGACCGACAAAGCTTAACGAGTTCAACTTGTGGTTGATGTAGACGATCTCTTGCCGATCTCAAGATCGACAGGAAGTCCTAGCGCCGCAAATCAGCAGCGCATCCGTGCTCGCACACACGTTCGAGGCACCGAGCAACCTCCGCCTCCTCGCTCCAGCGATGCAGCGGAAGCACAACTCTTTCTTGCCGAATAGCCACCGGGAACATGTATCTCGCTAGTCCGAGACCATGGGGGATAAATTCTAGAGGGGGAGAGAGATCCTTCACGAGGAGGTGTGAGAGACAAGTGAGGAGGGGGTCTCCTTTTATAGGAGGAGGGGGGAACCCCAAGGGGGTGGCCGGCGCATGGGGCTGCCCCTTGCCCTCCCCTCTTCATGTGGGTGGACACTCCACTCACAAATCTCCTTTAAATTCCCTCCACTCAAAAGTCCACTCAAATTCCCACTAAATTTCCACCAAATTTAATGCAAACTCTCATTAAATAAAACTCTTTTATTTTATTCAGAATTTTGTCAATTACTTTAATGACAAACATTCACAAATAACCCCTTGCTAGAATTCTATTTCACATGCATAACCACTTTATGCAATTTCACCCGAAAACCTGTTTCGGTATCTAGTGAAATAAATTCCTGCGCTTGTTCATTCTTTCGGCATGAAACATTTGCTCCAATTGGATGTCGGTGTCTCTTAAGTGTGTCACCCTACGGTTCGTGAATAATGCGGACATGATCGAGACCCCTCTCGGATCAATAATCAGAAGCGGGATCTGGAGACCCATACTGACTCCCACACATTCAACGATGACTTTCTTGTGATTGTCGGAACCTTTTACGCTAGTATCTTAATCCCTTTGTTTCACGATATATTACATGTCTGAGATTCGATCATCGGTATCTCCATACCTAGTTTGATCTCGTTACCGACATGCACTCATTTCTCGTTCCTGTGATATAACATTCTAATGATCAAATCACTTTCTTGCAAGCTAATCAACGTGATATCACCGAGAGGGCCCAGAGTATATCTATCCGTCATCGGGATGAACAAATTCCACTCTCGATCCATGAGCCTCAACCATAACACTTTATTAGTTCTGAATCCATCTTTATAATCACCCTGTTACGGTGTGACGTTTGATGTTATCAAGAAACTCTTCCAGTGTTAGTGATTGACATGATCTCATGGTCTAAGGATTAGGATCACTTCGTAAGTTGTTATAGCAATATAAACTCATTGACTTTGATCGTAATGCTATACTTCGGATGAATGTTCATCACACCATTACACTAATGTTGTGATCCCGTTATTAACAACATCCAATGTCCATGATCAGGAAACCTTGATCATCTTGTTAATCAACGAGCTAGTTTATGAGAGAGGCATAACTAGGAACTTTCTGTTTGTTTATTAAACACACATGTATTAACGTTTCCGTATTAATACAATTATAGCATACAAAATAAACATCTATCATATACTTGGAATACACATAATAAACACTTTATTATTGCCTCTCAGGGCATATTCCCTTCACCCATTACATGTACAAAGCACCATGCTCTGCCAGCAGGGACTCCGTCAGGCACACCGAGGGCTCCGCGAAGGTAAGCCCGAGATTTTTGGGCATGCAGGATGTGGGTGACGGCCAAGGGACCCATGAAGAATACCCACTTTGACGAGCCTCAAGGCATCTCCTCCTCGCCAAGGTTGTCCTTGCCACGAGCCAGCTTGACCAAGGCTCTTGTCAGACCCATGCTAGCCTCAACGGAGAATACATCAACGACACATGGTCGTGTAAAGGTACTTTGCCCCTATGTTTGTTTTTGGTAATCTGGACCGTATGACTAGGCCTTAGGCCGGTCTTACCGGACCGACCCACTTCCCGTGCCGCCCATGCTTATAGCCTCGCTCTAGTGCCTGGCCCTTGCTCGCTGCTCCCTCGCCCCGCGCACGCATGCCTCACGACGCCCGCTCCTCTCGCTCTAGCATGCACTTTCCGCCACGCGTCGCCCCGCACGCGCTGCCCGCTCGAGTCGCCTACTAGCCGCCTGATTTTCTCGCTCGCTGCCGCTCGAGCTCACACATCCATCCATCCATCCAGCACGCGCCTAGCGCTCGCCCATCTTCATTCATGGAACAGTCTGCCCATCACGGTAAGACCTTTCCTACTGAGTAGTCGCGTCTGTCCTTGGTGTCTCTTAGAGAATCTCCACTCGGGTTCCCAGCATGCCGTTCCCAAGGCGTTTTTTCGTCCAGACGCCGAAAAATGGCCCAGTTGCGTCCCCAGGACGCCTGTTTCGTCCGAATTTGGCCCAAGTTTCGTCCGAAGATCCCAGGCCGATCCTGGGGCGCTGGGAACGCCCTGGGAACTCCAGACGAAGCCAATTTAGCAGAAAACGGCTACACGTGTGGCCCCACCCTGTCAGCGACTGAAGCGAGTCATCGTCATCCCTTCGCCTCGGCGCCCGCGATAGACCCCCAGGCAATGACTGCTCGTCGCGTCGGCCACGTGTCGCCATAATGGCGTGCCACCGCCGCCTCGGTTTCCCACCATTTCCCCTTTTCCCGCCCACGCCGCTACACCCTCCCGCCTTTGACACTCACTTCGGCCTATAAAAGTCGACGCCCTCGTCGGCTCACAACACACACTCTCGGCCTCTCCACTCCCCTCTACCGCGAACTCCAACTCCGGCGAGAAGAAGCACTCGGCGAAGCCAATGATGGAGAGATTCCCCGGCGACCATGCGGCGGCGAACGGCTTCGTCCAACGTACGCTCCATCCCTGTGAGTCACGGATGCTCCACGATGACGAGTACATGGAAACCTCCCCGAGGCTAGGCTTCCTGTGCTCGCCAGCGCCCGCAGCAAGAGCGAGGCGAAACCCACCAACAAACTGGCTGCCCGGGAGGATGGGCAGCCTCAGCTCGCCGTCCTCCGCTGCCTCGGCCTCACTCTCGTCTGGCTCCATGTCGGCACTATCGCCGTGCGCCAGCGGCGAGGCGCTTTGGCCCGTGAAGCGGGAGGCCGACACACCGGTGCGCTCGCCGCCGTGGACGAGATCGTGGGGGATCATCATGAACGAGTCACGCACACCGACACCGCCGATCGACCGTCCGAAATCGACAGACTGGGCGGTGCCCGTCGACGAGGACTCCTTCGCCATCAAGATGGCGACAGAGCGCTCTGTCCAGGACGTGGTGCTACCCTCGCTGATGCCAAAGCCAGACCTCCTCGCCTGGTCCAGGGCGGACTGGGAGCATGTGGAGGCGCGCCGAGTTCAGCGCCGATAGGAGGAGGCTGAGCGCCAGGCTAGGACTCACGGTGATCTCGCCTACCAGGGCGCGCCGCTCGTCGTCCTCGATGACGATGACGCTGGTCCCTCGCCGCAGCCTTGGCGCAACGGCGACGCCGGTCAGGGCAGCTCGCGCCCCCCGCAGCCCCGAGCGACGACGACGGTGGCAAGCGGACCCCGACTACACGTTGTTCTACTGTCACTTCGGCATGTGAGCGTCGTCCGGCGACATCGACACGGCATCGGCCTCTTCTTTAGTTCTTTTTAGCCTAATAAAATCAAATTTGGATGTTCGCCCGAATTTGATGTAGTATGTACGAACTCCCCCGCATTTAATGAAAATCATCTATATTTTGATGTAGTATGCGCGAACTCCTTCGCTTTTAATAAAAATCATCTATATTCGTCTAAAATTGGCCGAGTTCGAAAGTCAAACCTGAGACCTCGACCTGGGAAAAACGGGCTCTATCCGACAGTATTTTACTTCGATGAAAATTCAAAAAAGAGAAGTCACATTCATCCTAATATGTTACTCCTTCCGACCTATATTAATTGACTTAGATTTATCAAAATTTGGATAAAACTAAATAGTGTTTAGATTTATTTAAATTTAGAAAAATTGAGTCAAAGAAGGAGTAATAAAAAAGAAATAGAAAAGAGCAACGGCTGCGTCTCCACGGGAACATCGCTCGTCTTATGCTTGTATAAGATAGTGGTCAAACTCCTCACAGGAGCTCCTCCCTTTCTTTCCTTGATGGCACTCTTCTCCACCTCTCTCTGCTCCTCCTGGGACCTCATGGCGTAGTCTTGGCCTTCCTCCGGCGATGGACTCCTCACTGTGAGGTCCTCTCTCTTGATGGCTCCGACCGTAGATCTCTCTTCTTCCTCCCACCACACCTCTTCCTCTTCACCTACCCCCTCACATTGGATCTGCTAGAAGATCCACCTCCCCGCCGCTGGTGTGACGACCTCCTCCTCCCTGCTTCCCCGCCGCCGCGGGCGCTGAGCTAGGCTACTGCTCCACGGATCTCTTCTCCACCGGATCTGCATCGGCGGTCACTGCTCGTATGCATGGTTTGACTAATTCCAAATCTGGCTTCAAGGTATGCATGGCTAATACAGGAAAAGTTATTATTTTGAACTATACCAGTATACGTATATACAACATGGTGTTTCCCTGCTGGCTTAGAACCAACTATTAAGAATTCATCTTAAATCAAATGTGCATATAGATTAAAATACTCCTTTGTGAATGGTTGCTTTTTTCGGTCATTTTCTGAATGAAAATAATGCAGAATTAATCTTACAGATATGTGGTTTAGCTTCTTGGCTCATGGATCATGACGTTTGATCCTTGTTGTTGTGATACAATGGACCAATTTCTTATCAATCTCAACTGTTGTTGGAGTACTATATTATGAGGGTCCTTTTATATTATTTGTGAATGTGACTGTCTTGGTGTGACCATCTGAAGGGTGCGACAAAGTGATGTTTAATTTCGAACATGATGTAATCTCTGTGTGTCCTATTAGTTTGTTTCTGAATCTAGACATTTCGTGCCTGCTCTGAATATGCATGCTTTATCTGCTTTTAACTAGAACAACACTTTCGTGTGCTGGTAATCTAAAACACTACAAGCGAGTGGTCATCTAAAACACTAAATAATAATCTCATATTACTGGTTACTCTTCTCTGATATGCTATTTTTGATTCTGTTCTAATACCTTCCAAGGTTCCATGTAAATCTGATGGAAGATTTATTATTATAAGCGAGTACAATATATACTCTCAAACAGCTATGCACACTTTAAAAGCTTGATTTATGAATTACAGAAGAAATGGGCATTTTCTATTTCTTGGTCCTTGCATATTAGTGGTGGTGGAGAACCAGGGTTGGCACAGGAGGATGTATGACTAACTAACAAGTGGTGGAGGCATCGTTGTTGTTTGATCTTTCCTTGCTCTTTATCCATATCATCCTTCTTTGAGCCACAAGCGAGTGGTAGTTTCGAGTAATCAGTAGCAACACAACGCAGCCTGCAGGTACTCTTGGTCTTTGTCCATATTCTTAGGTCAGGTTTCATTTCATTCTTGTTTTCTAGATTCTTCATACCGGTAGTGTATTAATTAGTCATCTATCATTTAATCCTGATTTGGTTTAGTAGCAGTAGGTGGTATGCAGCTAGGTATTGGGTCAGGTACTTCCTCGACATACATCTGATTTGGTTCTTAGTAGCACTAGGTGGTTGTCAACGGCTGGTATTGATCCATAATTTTTAAATGAGGACGTCTAACAACTTATATATTACTCTCGCAAGCTGATATTTGGATATTTTGTGCAGAAAGGAACAACTCACTCCTTTTATGGTTTCCTGGTGTAGATAACCTAAGAGTATTTCGAGTTGATGGTGCTCAATTAAGCAATCTCCAAGTTCAATTCAGTCCTCTGAAAAGAATCTGGTGGGACCTCCGTTTTTTTCAATGCTGCACATAAGGCTCTATAGTTGGGCAGCTGCTATTTATTCTTTCACAAGACGTTGTGTTCAGGTATAATCTTTCGTCTCCCTCCAAGCAAAAGGTTTGTAGTCACCATGATTAGCCTATAAAGTGATATTATGAGTAGTTATGATTCATTTGTTGGATGTTTCTAAACATACAATATATTAGAGGTGTGTTAGATGAGAGAAGGTGAAACACACAATTTAGGGTGTGTTTGGGAGGTCTCCACTTCACTAAACTAGAGGTGGAGCTGCTGAAGCTGTCCCAAACAGACTAAATCCCCTTACCTGGTGGAGTGGAGCGGAGGAACGCGCTAGTTCATTTTACCGGAGCGAGCAAAGAGGTGCTTCAGCAATGAGGTGCTTAAGCTGCTTCACTTCGCGTCCCACGCCTCCGATTATGTATCTGACCCAAGAGCTCAGCTGTATTTACCCGCAAATGCCACTGGACTACCCAAAAACAGCCATCCTGAAGCGTTATTTTCTTTCTTCCTGTTTGTGTTCTCTGCAGATGGAATCCAGACGACTAGGGCAAGCTGCCGCCCCATCTCTAGCCCGGACTTGGGCACCCAGCCGCCCCAATCTCAGGCGGGATTTCTCCCCAGCAGCTCCGGCGACCCCTCCCCTTCTGCCACAACGTCCACCCTTCTCCCCTCCAACCTTGTTCACCCTCCTTTCTCCCTCCGCCCTCCACTCTGTTCTCCGTCGTGTGCAGTACCAAGAAATGGGAAGAAAAGCCACAGTCTCCTAGGAGGAAGCCACTGTATCATTTTCCCGATAACTATCATTGCCTGCTCGTGGACTTGCTTCACGAGGGACAACACCTCTAATTTTCTAGCCTGCTTGTACCAGGACTCGCCGCTGACCTTCAACAGCAGCTCGTCTCCACCCACAACCAATCTTGACAAGAGGTAGCCAAAGTGGCCACCGACCTTTCCTGCTTGTACCAGCTTGCTCTCAAACACATTTTAGGCGACCATGCATAGAAAAAGAATTCGGTACATACTACACACATGTCAATGATGCAACAATATATTTCTATCCTGACGTTCAGAAAAAAATACGAAACATGTTAGGATCGTTAGTGACACATCGATAGGAAAAAATAAAAAAATAGAGGGTATTCTAGACATTTTACGACACACTCTCACTAATATGGATCTGAAGCTAATTGTCCTCCCAAACACATTTTGCTACTCCAGAGCACTTTAGGTGGAGTGGAGTTTAGAGGTGGAGTGGAGTGAAGTGGAGCGGAGCCCTCCCAAACACACCCTTACTAGATGCATTTTGGATCATAGAAGGTGATGTTCTTCGGAAGCTCTTGTGATTTTGTGTAGAAAAGGAAGCTTCCCTTTCATTTATCCGTTCTGTTTCTCTCTATTCCTTATGCTCCTGTATTATGTTCTGGCTTGGGTGTTGGATGGTGGAGTGAATTATAATGTTTTCCCTGTCGCTGATCGATAGCACCTTATTTTGGCATTCAGTTTACATTTTGTACTTTATTTGGCTCATTAGTCATTAGAACACCTTTTTCCAATGTTTGCTTAAGTTTGTTGTTAGGTTGGTTTGCTTCTCTGGCTTTAAAGATGCGTAATCATGTCGTTTGGATCAATCTGATGTGGCACACGATCTATCAAATTATTTTTTACAAGACTTTCTAACAATGGATGTAAATATAATCTGGTGATTTACATGTTTTAATCGAATTACTATGTGTTTGTGCAGATTTTTTGTTAATTTGCATGAACCATTTTTGAGAACTGATATTTCTAAATGCTTCACACAGGTAATGCGTCATGCTGCGATGAATTTACCTTTTATTAGCAAGATTACACAAGTATATGATCAAAATCAGAGCTGTTCATATACTAAAAGTATGCGTATTTCTTATTATAAGCGTGTGCAAATATATTTTATAGACTTTTGCATATAGTCCAGAATCTGTAGTAAGGATTTGTTGTTGCTGCTTCAGCACTGCATTTTTACTGCCTCTCTAATATTTATGGTTTTCAGTATAACAAAATAATTACTGTTGTGACAGGGTTGGGACAGGGTTTAAGTGAAATTTGGAAGTTCCCACCCGAGTCTGAACTTCACTTGTCATGCTTGATAAACTACAGATATGAGAAAAGATGATGTTCATCTTATGGAGAGCTTGGCATCATTGAAATGATGCCATTTTGGGGAGACTTGTACGCCACTTACATAATTATCTAGCTACTGTTCAGGGCCTTACAAATGGACATGTTACTGTATAATGACGCTCTCATCCGTGCTACTCCCGTGTCTCCTTCTCAAAGAGTCAAAACCTAGGCGCCTCCGCTTGTCCGTCTCCTCCCACGTCCTCTCCCCATCGGCCGTCGCTGCTCTGGCTTTCTCCTTCGGGAGGAGTTGAACCGGAGGAGCAGCGCTGCTCACGAGTCCTCCATCCCCACGTCGGTCCTCCTCATCCAACATTGTTCTTCTCAAGGAGGACCGGATCTGAGGAGCTCAACCTCCACCGGCCGAGCTCAACCTCCACCGGCCTGTTCCTGACTCCATCAGGACCGGAAACGGCGGCGCTCGCCCGCAGGTACGCCTCCTGCCCTCCCCTATCCCGTCTCAACTCTCTTTCTATCTCTCCCATGTCACCTCCTCTCACTTATGGTGCTTGTTGCTGTTGTCTTGTGTATGATATTGCTGCTTGCAGTCATGCTGTGTGTGTGGTGCTTACTGCTATGTGGAACTGCTGGTGTGTGTGCTTACTTGCCAGTGTAGCGATGTGCAAGATCTGCTTGCTGGTTGCTGCTGCCTGCCTGCATCCTTGCTTGATGTAGTATTCTGTGTTGATTACTTGTTGGTGTGTGATATTGCGATATGTGCATTGGCGGTGGTAGAAAGAAGTGTTGGCGTCACCATCCTTGAGGTTAGCAAGGCGGGCCCGCTGCCTGGCTATGGTACGCTCTAAGGATGCGAGGCCTAGGTAGGAGATCTTGAGTTGCTTGCGCAGTTGGTTTTCCTCCGACGTGAGCAACCTATTCTCTTGGGCTTTGTCGAAGAAAGATATCAGCTCGCGGGAGATCGCCAGCTTGTGCTTGATGTTACCTATTGAATGGGCATTCCAGCTGGTCAGCTTTTTGCTTGATGTTACCTACTACAAAGGGTCCGCCTCATCTACAAAACCCCAAGCCTCGGCCACGGTCTCATGGAACCCATCCATCCTCAACCAGAAATTCTCGAAATGGAACCTCATGTACATCGCTGGCATGGGGAGCATTCCAGGAGAAGTGGGCAATGATCGGACACCACCGACACTAGGCATATGAGGTGGTTCTCACCGTGCGCGTCTTCCCAGTCCGTGGTGCAAAGCACGCGGTCGAGATGTACCAGGGTAGGGGGTGATTGCTCGGTAGACCATGTGTATCTATGACCATTCAAGTAGGCCTCCTTGAGGGCGAGGTCGTTGATGATTCTACGGAATCTTCCCATCATGCGGTGATTCAGGTTGTCGTTCTTGACTTCTGCACGGTAGATGAGGTTAAAATCCCCATAAAGCATCCATGGGCCGGGGGAATCGGCCCGGATATCTCTCAACTCCTGGAGAAACACAATTTTCTCCTCGTCCTCTTGAGTCCCATATACTATCGAGATCCACCAGGGGGGTGCCGGACTCGTAGGAAACATTGGCAGTGATGGCGTTGGTGGTGAACAGTGGGTCCATAATCTTGACCCTGCTCTTCCACGCAAGCAAAATGCCGCCTCGCGTGCCAACAGCTGGCAGGTAGGTGTAATCGTCGAACTCCGGCCCGAGAGTCTTAAGGACAATGTACGAGCACAACAACTCCACCTTAGTTTCTTGAAAGCATACAATGCTAGCACCCATGGTGTCGATCAACGATCTAATGGCTAACCTCCTGGCTCGAGAATTGAGCCCTCTAACGTTCCAAACTACCATCTTAAGACCGCGATCCATGGGAAAGAGATTGACATGGAGGAGTTAACAGATGGGCTAAGTCTTGCTCGTGCCGTCAAAAAGGGCCGAATCGACCGGCGGCAGCACGGATATTTCTTGGTCCACGAGCTTGGCGATGGCTACCAACACAGATTGCGGGATTAGCATCGCAAACATGCAGTTATAAGCCTTCATCTCCTTCGCAGTAATCTTTTGATCGAGCTCAATGAGCCCTAGAGTGCGCAAGATCTGGACCTGGGCCATGTGCTTAGATTTTGGTGGGGCGCAACCCGTCTTCGCTGAGTTTGCCGAACGACCGCGCTTGGGCGCGAAGTTTAGCTCCCTGGAGATGGCAAGCAAGCGTCGATGTGCCTGGTAGCCGCTTGAGAAAGTCGCCCAGCGTCCAGGTGGTTGCTGTCGAACCGAAGCGAGCACTATCGTGACGGTAGGTTTTCGGTGGCGTAGCGAACCGACCTGGTGCCGTGCACAATTAGGCGTGGGCATCGCCTGAGCGGCCTGGCACGACATAGGGAGGGGATCTCGCCTCCTCGGTCTGGCAAAGCGTCATGGGCAGCTGCTGGACAAGATCCGGTGTTGACTGGGCCGTGGGCGTGAGGCCCAAATCCGCCTTGAGCGGGCGACTAGAGGGAATAGGAGTTCGCGACACGGGATCTGCTGGCTACTGATGTGCAGTAGTCTCCAAGGGTTGGTCTGCCCCCATGCCAGCGAAAGAGTCCAAGGGCTGATTTGTCTCCAAGCCAGTGGGAGCTTCTTTTTGCCCCGACAGTGGATCGACGTTGGAGACTAGGTTGCTGGCCTTGGAATCCTGGACCACCGTGTTCGAAGATAAAGCTTCGCGGTTTTGGGGAGGGGGGTTGTCCATATCCACATGGCCCCCGGCTTGGGCATCGTCTGGCGCCCTAGAATTTGAACTTGACGACTCGGTCGTGCCAGGCTCATCAGAGGATGTGATCTCTAGCTCGAAGGAAGACGAAGAGGTATGCGACTCGTCCAATGGGAGCCCGCCAGCTATGCTTCTAGAGGGATCGGCGCGTCCCGGATCTAGGGCCACCTAGGTGGTGGCCGCCCCTATGTCAGTCCTGACAAAAGCGACCGCCAGCTATCGGTCTTTGTGCATCCAGACACATCGTCCCTAGGCACGAGAGTGGCGGGGCCCACCCTGGAACGGCCATGGGCCCATGCTTTGATCGTGGGCGGTGCTAGTGGTAGGGGAGGCCTTGGCGGCGGCGACACCGACTGACGAATGTCTGACCAACGCACACCCACGACTAGGCTGTCGACCTGTTGAGCACGGGCGTCTAGCGCGCACGTGAGAGCATTGCGCTCCATGCCATCATCATGGCCGGATTGGTGGGGGAGGTGCCGTTTTGTTGGCGCTTGCGATTCCTTCGTCTCTGGCCGCGCCTTGGTTGCTGCTTTGCGGGCCCTCCCTCCATGTTGCTGCCCTCATCTCCCTGGCTCTTGTCGGCATGGTTGGCCGGTCGTGGGTCTCCACCGACCGGTGCGCTGCTAACCACCCTGATGGATATGGGATAGGTGAGCTTAAAAATACGCAGTGACGGTGCCTCGGACTGAGAGTGTGCTAAGACGAGCTCGACCACCTCGAGGATGGCCTCGCCGTGGATGGTGGTCGGGTTTGGCGTGCGCGTCGTCAGGCGGAACGTTGCCATGTCCGTGCGCGAGTGCATGTCCGGGTGCAAGCGCTCCACCCAATAGCTCTTGTGCAACAACGCCTCCACCGTCGACAGGTTCTAGGAATTCGCGGGAATGCCACGGAGCTCGAGCTTGGCGCTGTAGTCCAGCATGCCCACACTGGCGTGAGCCAACTTGCACCAGGGCCTGAGCGAGAGGGTGAAGCCAGTGTTCTCGTTTTGCCGATAAAGTGGTCGTTGGCGATCCGGTCCTTGATGGGATTGCATGTTGCAGATGATAAATGCTACATCTACGGACAGATTCTACAGAATAGTCTTACGGACTAACAACCTAGGCGTAACAGTTTGAGAACGTGGTCCGCACTTTCAGGAAGAAAAAAATTAGCACCAAATCGTGTGGCTCCACGTAATCCCGTAAGCCCAGTCCGTAGGCAAATTTCCGTACATACAGCATTACTGGGAAATCCTCTGGGTGATGGAGATGGATGGAAAAGTCGCCTGCTTGCAGGTCAAATTCTTGACGAAGCAGCGCGGCCACGACGTCGGAGGCGACCGTCGGCCTAGTTCCTGTGACAGTGGCCACCATCGCGCGGCCTCCACCATCTCAGCGTAGCGCGACACGATGACGCGGGCCGGACCTAGAGGGTCGATAACTGGCGTCAACGTCGCAGCTGCAGCTGTCGCTTGCAGAGACGGGGATGGCGCCTGCATCGGCGGCGCACGTGGCAAGGTCGGGGCGAGCTGGGGCGGCGGAGGTGGTGGGGGCAGTGACAGGCGCGCCTTGCCTCTGGGACGGACGTTGGGCTGCCGCAGGGGCCGCCACCAGGAGCCGCGGAGGCGCACGACGCTCGGGCGGCACGCGGGAGCGGTCGAATTCCCTCTACTCCGTCATGCACTGCCTGGAGTTATGCGTAGAGTACTGGCAACGACGACAGTGCACCTCGTTGATGCAGTCCTGCACCGGGTGGCCGAGCTCAAGGCAGCGGAAGCAGAGGCCCTCCTCCTCCTCGGGCGTAGGGGTCCGGCGACGAGGCGGCCGGTGGTTGCCTCCTGCGTGCTGGGGACGCCGTTGTTGGTGATGACCACGCCTTGGCTGCTATCAGCCTTCGGCATCTGCGCTGTGGGTACCACATCGGCAACGCGATGGACCTCCGAATGGGGGCCGAGGCGGGTGGACAGGGTTTGTGGCGGCGACCAAGGGCTGTAGGGGTGGAGACAGGGAGGGAGGGAGGGGAAGGGGGTGGGTGGGGAGCGGGGCTAGAGAGGGAGTAGGCTACCGGCGAGGAGTTCGACGGCGGCGGCTAGGTCACTGGGGTGGAAGGAGAGGGAGCATGCATCTAGAATCGTGCATGTCCATCTCCGATCCTCAAGTCCTATCTCTGCACTTCAGAATTTGGTATAAAAGAGTGAATGTGATGTTAGTCCATAGAGCTCTAATTTATGTTAATTTTTTCGCAAGTTACTTATTCTTGTACCTGTTTACATTATGTTCAGATTCATAATGGAATTATGGCTTTCCCTTGATGAAATTAAACAAAGACGGTGAGTGATCAGGTTTTTTATGATGTTCCCTTGCTTGGAGAATAGTACATCTTAGTAAATCATATAGAAGCATCTCATGCATTGCTAGCTAGCGCTGCACTTCTTTTTCCATGTTTTTATTCGGTTTTAATTCTGTGAGCACTCTGCTTTTCTTTTTGATCATTATTTTCTCTTATTGTCTCGTGTATGCTGACACTGAATTTCTCGAGACAATGAAGATAGTCAGCTAGAACTCCTGGATATCCTTCAGCAAGGACTAAGGATCTCTGTCTCGTTTTCGAACTTTGATCTGTTAAAAGAGTCATCAAGCAGTGCTCCTATTTTAGCATTACTCCATTGAATAACTAAAATGACTATAAGCTGCCTAGAATCGTATATGTTAGTTGACCTACGTACCTTTTTTTTATGTATGCCTGATCACATGCTTTTGAGATGGTTGGATCTATATCGAATTATTCCTAGAAGTTTAAATATTGTTTACCTTACTGCAGAAATCTTTTATTTTCTTAAAACTTATTTGATTTTATTCTGGTTGTTTACCGTTTGATTTTTTTGCTTGACTTATCTAGGTGTTCAAATGCTTCAGATTTCAGTGGCCATTACACTGGATCTTATTCCATATGATTTTGCTAGAGCAGATACAAAGAGAAGTAGTTGAAGGTAAATTAAAACTCAAAAGATTACTCCGTTGTTGCCTATTTGTAGAATCTTTATTTCTTTTTTCCCCTAGAAATAGTACATCGAGCAGTATTTAACATTCCAAGATAATCATGTGTAGGCTGATGACTTTTGAAATGATGTGACCTTGCCATATTTTTTTTGTGGTGAGCTTTCATATTAGATAAATGATCACGCTGCATCATTTATATATATATACCTATTACATAACTGAAGTTTTTCACCTGTTTAAGTGGAAATAAATATTGCACACGTTGAAATCTGATAATGCTACCAGAGTTGGCTAACCCGCTACCTTATGGTTATGATTTACCAGGTGTAAATCCCATAGTGATGCCAGTTCTGGTTAATCCATTACATAATGATTATGTTCCAGTTAATGAATATCAGATGGTAGAGCCAATGGTTTTCAATCCTCTGCCTGCTGGGAATATGATTGCGGTGGAAGAGCTGTTTAACCCGCTTCCCGACCGTGATCTGCTGTCTGAAAACCCTGTCACGATGACCGTGAAAGTACCGGTTACCCCATTTACTCATAAAAAATATGCACCAGCTACTGTAAATCAGACTGCAGCCAGTGATGTTTACCTTGCTGCCTGATTATGTTTTCCAATTAAAAATCACAATTTGTCTAATGATTCTATGTTCTCTGAACCAATCACAGTTGATACTGCGTTTACTGAACCCCACTTGCAAAAGATTGGCCGTGTCCATGTTAAACGAAATACCTACTTCATTACACAATCACATATACTAAATATTATCTTGTTTTAGTTTATGTAGAACCAGATAAAATTGTATCTTATTCTTCTGTATGTGCATATGTACCAGGACTTATCAAGCACAGGCAATTTGCTGACTACTCCAATCGTAGGTCCAAGTAGTCCACATATTGTTACATCATCATTTGACAAATTGTCAGGGACATGGACAATGTAAGCCTTTTGTATTTGTCAACAGTCCAAGTATCTTTTTCTATGTGGTACGTTTGTGTGTCAGTTAACAGTCAGTATGTGAGTACAAGAAATCTGGATTGAATAATTGCTGCTCAAACTACCTAATAACTCCAAATAAAAATTTCATGGTATCCATTTCCTCATAATAAGTACACCAGTATTTGTTGGACATGCTAACAATTGTGAAGTTGTCTGCATGGTACCAAGAAGTCTCCGTTCAATTCTGTTTACTAGTGGTAACTTCTCCCGTTTTTTACTACTGATTGTAAGCCTTTGTACCCTGTGTACCATTAGAATAAAAAATTTAATAAAACAAAATATTGCTCCATAAACATGGGATAAATCTGTTAGCAATCTAATTATTTTGTTACTGAAGTATGAGCTATAAGATGTCTAATTGGGCATTCCTTTTGTCTTAACAGATTGGTATGGCTCCTTTCAAAATTGGGGAAGTTGAAATGGGGTGATAGTGTAACTGAGCTAAACTAGATATTTCCTGGTTGCTGTGATGAAAGACTAATAGTTTGTACTATCTTGGCGCTTCTCTTTCATGGTAGCGCCCTGCCACGCCAAGCGTGTCCGGTGGCTCCCATCAAGTAAATTTTGTTGTCTTTATGGCACATTTTGCTATTGTATACTTTCTTTCATCTCTCCATAGGTGTGTTAAATGTTCCATGTAAAATCTAGCCTTACCTTATGTTTAAGCCAACAATTGTGTATTAAACTATTAGTAACTCTAAACATTGGTTAATGGCAAACTAAAATTGTTGGGTGATTAAATAATTAATAACACTTTGCCATGATTAATACTTAGTAGAAACACAATGTATGTGGCCATGAAACTTAATCGCTACAACAATTCCTAGAAACTTAAACTGATCTGCGATGACAATGAAAGAGCAATTTGGCAACATGTATACTTAGTACATATTATGGTTTATTTTCGCACGAATAGACTTGTATGTGGCCTAATATGTAGCAAATATGTCGCTAGTAGAAGTACCAACAATCCTTATATCATGGTGTTTTCAGGTTTTTTTACCCATGAGTAGTCTTGTATGTGCCCTAATATGTTGTGCGGACCCAAAATATAATTTTATTGTAGACCTAAGCTAACTCGGTAACACCCGATGGACAGCCCGATTAAACAGAATTAGCTAGCTGGTCTAATATCTTACGCAGGAGCATCGCAAGGACACCCAAACTTTGTGTAATCATCAAAAAACTACTTGAAACTAAAACTGGTCTGCGATGATAGAAAGAAAAAGTAATTTGGCAACATGTATACTTTGTAGATTAGTTCCCTGTTATGTTTTTATGATTGTGTGGAATAGTAGTTACATATGTATATGTACAATATATCTAATTTTATGCTCTTTAACCAGTGCACATGGGATTAGTTTTCGGTGTACTCGGTTGGAGTATAAATATACCGATTAGATTTCTAAAAGATTTTTATTCCAAGCTTGTGATGGCTTAAAAATGGCATGTAGAGTTGGTACACCAGCCATATATAGAGTTGGTACAACATCCATGTCTGCCTTTTAGGCTTTCTGCGCTTTCTTGTGTAAATGTCTTTTCTCTCCTTTTCTGACTATCATATTAGTCTCAGCCCAACCTTTTTACATGCCCCTGGCCTATGGTTTTGAACCGGAATGGTGCAACCTTTGCACCTAGTACCGGACACCCTCCTTTCCTGTCTAAAAGATCTTCGCATAGTCTTGCTTGGCTTTAACAGCATGTGAATTGACGGTACAACAACCATGTTTGGGCCTAAGTGGCTTGCTATGCTTGCTAGTGTGAAGTTCTTTTCTCTCGTTCCTACACGCTTAGGGTTTTGACACGGTGGATGATATGTTACTTTTTGAAAATAATCTCCCCTCATCTATGTCATTGACCGTACACCAATGATTGCTTTTTTTCCTTTGTTTTTTCTACTACCTTCGTCCCACGAAAATTTTCTCTGATTTATCTAAATTTGGATGTATCTACATACTAGATAGTGTCCAGATACATCCAAATTTTGATAATCTAAGAAAACTTTCGTGAGATGGAGGGAGTAAAATATGTCACTCTCTAATGAGAATCATCCATCGTGTGGTATGTCTAGACGGTATGTTAACGCTTAGCGTGTCGGTTTGGCGGTTGTCTAGGTAGTTGGTCAGGGGTTAGCATGTCTAGTGTATGAAGTGTCTGGTCAGTTTAGTTTCTTGTTGGTTTAGAGTTTAATCTAGTGGTCATTTAGTTTCGTCTAATGAGGGTAAAGTTCTTATTATTTTGAACCCTAGATCGTCTGCAGTACCAATCCTTAATATCAATTGAAAACCCTGAGGCACTATAATGTAAGCCATGAGGGTATAATAATCTCTACTTATAAAGGCACAAACCTTAAATGGATGGCCACATATAGAAAATCAGGTCCCACTGGAGCTCATTTAGCGGTTGCCCTAAGGCTAATCAAATCCCATGTGCAATTAGCAATTTAAGATAACGGACAAAACAATTATCCCGTCGGACCTCGGAGCAAATCCTATGTTAATTGCCTTTGAACCCTAGAAATATGGGCAATAGCTCATGGATACGGCAATAAAACACGAAAATTACGAGTTTTTGGTCATGCTCTCACACATGTATCGGGTCTTAAGGTAATTTTAAATCGCCTTGGAACCCCCAAACCTATGCGCAATAACTCATGAAAATGGCCATAAAACGCAAAAACGACAAGTTCTTCGTCGCAACTCTTAAACATGTAAATCGCCCTGGAGCCCCAAAACTGTGGGATACCTCAGAAAACACCCATAAAACACGAAAATGAGGAGTTTTTGGTGATGCCCTCAAACATATATCGGGTCTTACGATCACTATAAATCGGCCTAGAACCCCAAAACTATGGGTTTAGGGTTTAGGGTTCGGGGTTCGGGGATCGGGGGATCGGGGGTTCGGGTTTCGGGTTTCGCGGGTTCGGGGTTTCGGGGTTCGGGGTTTCGGGTTCGGGGTTCGGGGTTTGGGGATCGGGGTTCGGGGTTCAGGGGTTCAGGGTTCAGGGTTCAGGGTTCAGGGTTTCTTTGGGTTCAGGGTTCAGGGTTCAGGGTTTCTTTGGGTTCAGGGTTTAGGGTTCAGGGTTCGGGGTTCGGGGTTCAGGGTTCGGGGTTCGGGGTTCGGGGTTTAGGGTTTAGGGTCAAGGGTCAAGGGTTTAGGGTTTTAGGGTTTAGGGTTTAGGGTTTCGGGGTTCACGGTTCAGGGTTCAGGGTTTAGGGTTTAGGGTTTAGGGTTCAGGGTTTTTTGGGTTCAGGGTTTTTTGGGTTTAGGGTTTAGGGTTTAGGGTTTAGGTTTAGGGTTTAGGGTTTTGGGTTTAGGGTTTTGGGTTTAGGGTTCAGGGTTCAGGGTTCAGGGTTCAGGGTTCAGGGTTCAACAGGGTTCAGGGTTTAGGGTTTAGGGTTTAGGGTTTAGGGTTCAGGGTTCAGGGTTCAGGGTTCAGTACTAGGGTTTAGGGTTTAGGGTTTAGGGTTTGGGGTTTTGGGTTTTGGGTTTTGGGTTTTGGGTTTTGGGGTTTAGGGTTTAGGGTTTAGGGTTCAGGGTTCGGGGTTCAGGGTTCTTCGTCGGGTTTAGGGTTTAGGGTTTAGGGTTTAGGGTTCAGGGTTCAGGGTTCAGGGTTCAGGGGTTCAGGGGTTAGGGTTTCGGGTTTCGGGTTTAGGCTTTAGGGTTTAGGATTTAGGTTTTAGGGTTCAGGGTTCAGGGTTTTAGGGTTTTAGGGTTTTAGGGTTCAGGGTTCAGGGGTCAGGGTTCAGGGTTCAGGGTTCAGGGTTTTTAGGGTTTAGGGGTTAGGGTTTAGGGGTTTAGGGTTTAGGGTTTCGGGTTTAGGGTTTAGGGTTTAGGGGGTTTTGGGGGTCCAGGGTCCAGGGTCCAGGGGTTAGGGTGTAGGGTTTAGGGGTTTAGGGGTTAGGGGTTAGGGGTTCAGGGTCAGGGTTCAGGGTTTATAAAATAAGGGTTTAGGGTTTAGGGTTTAGGGTTCAGGGTTTATAAAATAAGGGTTAGGGTTTAGGGTTTAGGGTTTAGGGTTTAGGGTTTAGGGTTTAGGGTTCAGG